>CM064482.1:12827527-12892527 GCA_032716605.1 Paralithodes platypus
AATTATATAAGGAATATATTAATATCTAACCCCTTCACCACCACGATGACGTAATTTTCATCATAATTTGGTTACCATTACACGATTTTCCCAAGTTTTTAATCTACTTCTAGGATTCCAAGGGGTAAATATGATCTCAATAAACTCTCAGAATACCGTAGGTTTCAATAAACTCTCAGAATACCGTAGGTCTTTAATCTACTTCTAGGATTCAAAGGGGTAAATATGATCTCAATAAACTCTCAGAATACCGTAGGTCTTTAATCTACTTCTAGGATTCAAAGGGGTAAATATGATCTCAATAAACTCTCAGAATACCGTAGGTCTTTAATCTACTTCTAGGATTCAAAGGGGTAAATATGATCTCAATAAACTCTCAGAATACCGTAGGTCTTTAATCTACTTCTAGGATTCCAAGGGGTAAATATGATCTCAATAAACTCTCAGAATACTGTAGGTCTTTAATCTACTTCTAGGATTCAAAGGGGTAAATATGATCTCAATAAACTCTCAGAATACCGTAGGTCTTTAATCTACTTCTAGGATTCAAAGGGGTAAATATGATCTCAATAAACTCTCAGAATACCGTAGGTCTTTAATCTACTTCTAGGATTCAAAGGGGTAAATATGATCTCAATAAACTCTCAGAATACCGTAGGTCTTTAATCTACTTCTAGGATTCAAAGGGGTAAATATGATCTCAATAAACTCTCAGAATACCGTAGGTCTTTAATCTACTTCTAGGATTCAAAGGGGTAAATATGATCTCAATAAACTCTCAGAATACCGTAGGTCTTTAATCTACTTCTAGGATTCCAAGGGGTAAATATGATCTCAATAAACTCTCAGAATACCGTAGGTCTTTAATCTACTTCTAGGATTCCAAGGGGTAAATATGATCTCAATAAACTCTCAGAATACTGTAGGTCTTTAATCTACTTCTAGGATTCAAAGGGGTAAATATGATCTCAATAAACTCTCAGAATACCGTAGGTCTTTAATCTACTTCTAGGATTCAAAGGGGTAAATATGATCTCAATAAACTCTCAGAATACCGTAGGTCTTTAATCTACTTCTAGGATTCAAAGGGGTAAATATGATCTCAATAAACTCTCAGAATACCGTAGGTCTTTAATCTACTTCTAGGATTCAAAGGGGTAAATATGATCTCAATAAACTCTCAGAATACCGTAGGTCTCAATAAACTCTCAGAATACCGTAGGTCTTTTGTAAACTGCATAAAGTCGTCTAATGTAGTCAGAATAAAAGGTAAAAAGACGTCATCGTTCTGAAGGGGTTAACTTATCATGGTGTTGCTCTACAATAGTTTTCTCGATCCTTGTTATATCTTGGCGAAAACTTGACCCCCTTAGCTGTTAATTTCTCGGTAACCAATGGCACAATAAGAAACTACCATGTCTCTTCACCACATTATTGACAACTGTTCGACATTACCAATATATTTACCTATAAAATCGTTTTAATAACCGAGTAATTAGCAAGGGAACAACTCATTATTTCCCAGCTTAAAAAATAGACCATTTTATAAGACTATATTTTGTTAAAGGGAGATTTGTATTTATTTATTTATTTTTGTATTTATTAATTATAATTATTATTAAGTTTCCTACCTAGACCTCCATTAAGCTTAAACAAATACCCTGAAGATGCCACTTCGAGATCTATGTGTACATTTGTCGGTAGAACAATGTTCCAGCCAACTAAAGGGGGTATCACACTGGGCCAATTCTCACCATTCTACCGCAAAAAATGGAGCTACCGCCAGTCTCCAGCACAAATCTCACCATTTGACGGAGATAGGATGCTTCCCGCACTGGGTGGGTAGCTCCATCTTTTGACGGCGGTAGAGTGTCAGCCTCTTTACAGCTCGCATTTAATTTCATTGATATCTCAAGTATATGACGTCGAAATATATATTTTGCTACATAATTGTGTGTTTTGATTGTGAGAAGGGCTGCGGATAGACATAAACTAAGTGAATTAATGCTAAAATAGCTACACCACTTGCAGATAAATAACCGCTTCCTATACCTACGCCACGGCGATTGGCATGAAACGAAAACATTCGGTTGTGTAGCAGGAGCAACTGTTTTTCAGATGCCTATTTACTAAGAATCATTGAACATTATATTTAACCTAGCCTAACCTAACCTAGTATATTAGTGGACTATTTATGAATGTAAAATGTAAAAATATAAAGTAACATTACCAAATTATTGAGATAAATACAAGTCTACCCGCATACACAGGATTATACCCTGGGCATTCTACAACCTCCAAAAAGTTCAAAATATTCCCTCATATACTGTATGCTCCAAATATAAAATATTCCCTCATATACTGTATGCTCCAAATATAAAATATTCCCTCATATACTGTATGCTCCAAATATAAAACATAATATTTCCTCATATACTGTATGCTCCAAATATAAAACATAATATTTCCTCATATACTGTATGCTCCAAATATAAAATATTCCCTCATATGCTGCATGCTCCAAATATAAAATATTCCCTCATATACTGTATGCTCCAAATATAAAATATTCCCTCATATACTGTATGCTCCAAATATAAAATATTCCCTCATATACTGTATGCTCCAAATATAAAATATTCCCTCATATACTGTATGCTCCAAATATAAAAAATAATAACGCAAACTTGTAGATTGAGTCATATTGAAATATAATTGTCGATATAAATCCATATTACTCTAAATTATTGGTGAAACAGCACAATATAAACGATCGCTTAGTGCCGAGGTAACAACAGGGGCGCCGTCAGGCTATAGCCTATATTTTGCGAAAACATTCCTCATAGCTACTTATATAAGCTTCAAACGCAAAACATAGCAACATTAACGTATAGATTGGGTCCTATTACACAAAGTTTGTCAATATCAATCCATATTATTCTACAGTTTAAGTGAAACACCAAAATATAACGATCGAAATATATATTTTGCTACAAAATTAAGTGTTTTGATTGTGAGAAGGGTTGCTGGTAGACATGAACAATTGTGAGAAGGGTTGCTGGTAGACATGAACAATTGTGAGAAGGGTTGCTGGTAGACATGAACAATTGTGAGAAGGGTTGCTGGTAGACATGAACAATTGTGAGAAGGGTTGCTGGTAGACATGAACAATTGTGAGAAGGGTTGCTGGTAGACATGAACAATTTGCAAGGTGAATTAATGCTACCATAGCTACACCACTTGCAGCTAAATAACCACTGTTCTACAGCCTACACCACGGCGATTGGTATGAATTAATGCTACCATAGCTACACCACTTGCAGCTAAATAACCACTGTTCTACAGCCTACATCACGGCGATTGGTATGAATTAATGCTACCATAGCTACACCACTTGCAGCTAAATAACCACTCTTCTACAGCCTACACCACGGCGATTGGTATGAATTAATGCTACCATAGCTACACCACTTGCAGCTAAATAACCACTGTTCTACAGCCTACACCACGGCGATTGGTATGAATTAATGCTACCATAGCTACACCACTTGCAGCTAAATAACCACTGTTCTACAGCCTACACCACGGCGATTGGTATGAATTAATGCTACCATAGCTACACCACTTGCAGCTAAATAACCACTGTTCTACAGCCTACACCACGGCGATTGGTATGAATCGAAAACATTCGAAAACCTCCGAGAAGTTCAAAATATAAATTTCCTCATATAAGCTTCAAATTTAAAAAAAATTACGCTAACGTGTAGATTGAGTCATATTGCATTATAATTGTAGTTGTAAATTCATATTACTATACATTACAGTATAGGTGAAACGGACCAATATAGGCTAAGGTCGGACATTGTTATTGTTGTATCGGAGACTCACGCAGCCAGGACGCTTGGCGTGTGTGATAGAATTCATATTACTATACATTACAGTATAGGTGAAACGGACCAATATAGGCTAAGGTCGGACATTGTTATTGTTGTATCGGAGACTCACGCAGCCAGGACGCTTGGCGTGTGTGATAGAATTTGCCGGCGCTACTGACCGGAAACGGAGACTGGAGATCGGAGAATGGCGAGAATTTGGCCCAGTTTGATGCCCGCTTTAGCTACAGGCTCGCTATCACTTGCTATGAAAAAATCGACACCTACAGTAAATGGCACTAAAGGTGTTAAAATCGCCAAACTAATTGAACAAACGTCTTAAAATCTCAAAAGTAATGGGGCTAAACGTGAAGAAGGGGCTGTAGAAAAAACCAAACCACCCCTTAACCTGCTAAGTAAGATTACTATTTATATATTTGATTCTAGCAAAGTGCAGACCATATTCTAGCAAAGTGCAGACCATATTCTAGCAAAGTGCAGACCATATTTATATATATGATTCTAGCAAAGTGCAGACCATATTTATATATTTGATTCTAGCAAAGTGCAGACCTTATTTATATATTTGATTCTAGCAAAGTGCAGACCATATTTATATATTTGATTCTAGCAAAGTGCAGACCATATTTATATATTTGATTCTAGCAAAGTGCAGACCATATTTTTCGATACGGTAATTGTCTCTATCCAGTAATAAACCAAGGGTATAAAAGGGTATACAAAAGGTCTATAATTTAATTGGGCATTATAATAGTGGTTTACCTTTCTAATTGGTATACGATAAGTTTATTAGCACCTATATACTTATAAAATGTTAGATTATTATGGACACAAACCCTTTTCATACCCAGATTTTGAGAGCATCATGAGCCAAAATATTTACATTGGTCTCATAGAACTGTGACTCCTTAAGACGATCTGGTATGACGTCTTGTGGATTATGATATTTTGCTTAAGGGAGTTCAGACGGTATTGTGCAGCATAATTTACTGGTTCGGCTCAATTATTTAAGGAGAGGGTTTAGTTTGCTCTCTAAACCTCCATCAAACTTAAAAAAACACCCACAAGACCCCCCTTCGATATAAATTTGTACATTTTTCGGTAGATTCCTCTTCAAATACGGGCTCGCTTTCGCTCGCCAGGAAAAAATCGACACTTAAATGGCACGAACAGTCTTAATATTGGCAAAGAAATGGGGCAGAAGGTGTGAAAACGCCAAAGTAATGCGGCGAATGTTTTGACATCTCATAACTAATAGGGTTAAACATGAGGAAGGAGTAGGACTCTAAAAACCAACTGCCTTCCCTTAATTGTTATTGAGGATTTTGTTTACTTTTGCCATTTCCGAGAAATGTATTTTGGTGTGTCCCCTAGGCTAATAATAACGCATTCCCAGACTTCCTTCAACCTAAACAAAAGCTCACCCACACCCCCTTTAAGCTAAATTTGTACATTTTTGATAGACAAATACTCCTGCCGAAAGTCGATGTCTTCACAGGCTCGCTATCGCTCGTCCAGCAAGAAATCGACACCTGATATTCTTCTGTGTATGAAAGAGACATAAGGCAAAGCTCCCTGTAACGAGTGTCACCCCCAAAGTTGAAAGAGTGATAGGGATCCAAATTGAAGGTACGTTACAGTAAAAATGTCTGGACACGCGGAGCTTTAAACAATCTAAGTTGTAGGATGAGGGAAAGACAAATTGAGACAGAGAGTTCCAGAGAGTATTGTTGAATGGAAGAAAGACTGGCAAAATTAGTTCACTCTTGGGTTAGAGAGTTGGACAGAACAAGGATGAGAAGGTAGATGCCACCCACTCCCCATAAGGGGGTATAGGCCTACACTGAGAAAGCTCTGAAGAACTGAACTCTGAAGAACTGATATGTCTAGCACAATAGAAACAGTTTCATCGTCGTCCCAAAAGGAGGATGCCCAAGAGTTAGTAAGATAAGCAAGAAGATCACCAGTAGAGCGGCCCTTAAGGAAACCATACTGGCGATCACCAGTAGAGCGGTCCTTAAGGAAACCATACTGGCGATCACCAGTAAAGCGGTCCTTAAGGAAACCATACTGGCGATCACCAGTAGAGCGGTCCTTAAGGAAACCATACTGGCGATCACCAGTAGAGCGTCCTTAAGGAAACCATACTGGCGATCACCAGTAGAGCCTTAAGGAAACCATACTGGCGATCACCAGTAGAGCGGTCCTTAAGGAAACCATACTGGCGATCACCAGTAGAGCGGTCCTTAAGGAAACCATACTGGCGATCACCAGTAGAGCGGTCCTTAAGGAAACCATACTGGCGATCACCAGTAGAGCGGTCCTTAAGGAAACCATACTGGCGATCACCAGTAGGCGGTCCTTAAGGAAACCATACTGGCGATCACCAGTAGAGCGGTCCTTAAGGAAACCATACTGGCGATCACCAGTAGAGCGGTCCTTAAGGAAACCATACTGGCGATCACCAGTAGAGCGGTCCTTAAGGAAACCATACTGGCGATCACCAGTAGAGCGGTCCTTAACCCTGGACAGGTTTCGCGTTCTAACGCGTACGGTAAAGGAAACGAGGGTCGAAAGTGGCACGCCGCACTAAAATATTCGCCAAAAATCAGGTAATTGAGATAGATTTTTTGTCTACATTTGAACATGTAATATAAGGAATGCTTAATCTAATGTGAAGTGGAATTGAAAATCAGAGTGATTTTTATATTTTTAATGATTATTCTAGAAAAATAACTTAAGAAAATGACTAAGTTTACTAAAAAATAAAAATAAATACTTAAAGTTCCCTGAGGATAGTGAAACTCTGGTGACTAGTAGGGGGATGGTGTGGACCTCATCAGCTGCAGTCTTGTCGACCTGGGTCCCATAGGGCGCGATCTGTGCAAAGAATAAAAAGGGTTAATTTCGAAAACTCAAAAAATGATCAATGGTTTACAGAAAATCATTAGGGTGCTTAAATATTGGTGGATTTAGTTGAAACTTTGTCAGAATAGTGCCAACCAACACTGGAACACAGGGAAACCCTAAATATTGAGATCAGAACTAGTAAATAGCAATGACATAGCATTGTTGTACACTTAACTCCGAGACGTCAGACAGTTTTCGGCAAAAATTTGAGAGAAAAAAATTCATAACTGAACAAATTGTTTATGAATCTGCCTATAAATCACCATGGACATTCCTAAACAACCTAAGAACAATATCAGTATGAATAATGGGGGTTTGGAGTAGTTATACACACACAGTACTGAAAGGGTTAACCTTATCTCCCAGCACCGCTCCGGCCGCAACCCTCTGAAAGTAGACAACACTTTCCACAATGTATAGGATGATTATAAATGCATGGATTTTGATCACAACTCATGTGAATGATGAATACTGCTTGAATAATACATACTACACCCTAAAAATATTAAAAAAATATAAAAAAAAAAATGTGGGGGCATAACAGGTAAGTACTTGGTAAATTTCAATCAGCAGGAACAGGTAAAATGGTAATAAAATGGGTAGCTTGTCCCTGGGCAACTGGGGGCATGACAGGTAAGTCATTGGTACCAATCAATCAGCAGAAACCAGGTAAAATTATAAGGAAATGGGTAGGTAGTCACTGGGGCACAACAGGTAAGTACTTTGTCAAATTCAATCACCAGGAACAGATAAAATGGTAATAAAATGGGTAGCTTGTCCCTGGGCAACTGGGGGCATGACAGGTAACTAATTGGTACCAATCAATCAGCAGAAACCAGGTAAAATTATAAGGAAATAGGTAGGTAGTCACTGGGGGCACAACAGGTAAGTACTTTGTCAAATTCAATCACCAGGAACAGGTAAAATGGTAATAAAATGGGTAGCTTGTCCCTGGGCAACTGGGGGCATGACAGGTAACTAATTGGTACCAATCAATCAGCAGAAACCAGGTAAAATTATAAGGAAATGGGTAGGTAGTCACTGGGGGCACAACAGGTAAGTACTTTGTCAAATTCAATCACCAGGAACAGGTAAAATGGTAATAAAATGGGTAGCTTGTCCCTGGGCAACTGGGGGCATGACAGGTAAGTCATTGGTACCAATCAATCAGCAGAAACCAGGTAAAATTATAAGGAAATGGGTAGGTAGTCACTGGGGGCACAACTTGTAAGTACTTTGTCAAATTCAATCACCAGGAACAGGTAAAATGGTAATAAAATGGGTAGCTTGTCCCTGGGCAACTGGGGGCATGACAGGTAACTAATTGGTACCAATCAATCAGCAGAAACCAGGTAAAATTATAAGGAAATGGGTAGGTAGTCACTGGGGGCACAACAGGTAAGTACTTGTCAAATTCAATCACCAGGAACAGGTAAAATGGTAATAAAATGGGTAGCTTGTCCCTGGGCAACTTGGGGCATGACAGGTAACTAATTGGTACCAATCAATCAGCAGAAACCAGGTAAAATTATAAGGAAATGGGTAGGTAGTCACTGGGGGCATAACAGGTAAGTACTTTGTCAAATTCAATGAGGAAATACACCAATAGCGAAATCAGAAAAAAAAAACAAGAAAAAAAAACAAGAAAAAAAAAATTGTGGCGGTATATGGCAACTCAGATATCTGGCAACAGTCAGGACACGACGTCACACAATCTAGCCATCATGTGTAGAAGACTGAAAGTCCTAAGTCTAATACAAAGGCATGAAACATATGATTACTGTAACTTTCAACAAATATGGTACAAAAACTTACTGTGTTTACTGGGTCATATGTGGCACCGGAAAAGGGGTGAAATGGTTGTGGTGGGAGGAGCGAGCAGCGCAGGTCTGTCTTTGGTGGGGTCCCAGCTCCTACTGATAGATGGCTTGCCTCACCAGGAAATTCAGCCTCCTATTGGCTCCCCCGGTCACGTGACATGCAAGCATAGACAAAGGCGGATTTTCGCGTTCCTTAAATGACCCCACGAATCCTGTCCAGGGTTAAGGAAACCATACTGGCGATCTGAAAGCAGATTACGGGGAAAAAAATGCAAAAGAAATTTCGAGATAAGTATAGATTCAAATGCTTTAGAGATGGAAGAAATTAGAGCAATTGGACGATAGTTGGAGGGTTGAGAGCGGTCACCCATCTTTAGGACAGATTGAATGATAGCAAACTTCCAGCATGAAGGGAAGATATTATACGAAAGACAGAGACGGAAGAGTTTGCCTAGGCAGGGAGTCAGCACGGAAGCACAGTTTGTTAGTACAACAGGAGGAACACCATCTGGTTTGTTAGTACAACAGGAGGAACACCATCTGGTTTGTTAGTACAACAGGAGGAACACCATCTGGTTTGTTAGTACAACAGGAGGAACACCATCTGGTTTGTTAGTACAACAGGAGGAACACCATCTGGTTTGTTAGTACAACAGGAGGAACACCATCTGGTTTGTTAGTACAACAGGAGGAGGAACACCATCTGGTTTGTTAGTACAACAGGAGGAACACCATCTGGTTTGTTAGTACAACAGGAGGAACACCATCTGGTTTGTTAGTACAACAGGAGGAACACCATCTGGTTTGTTAGTACAACAGGAGGAACACCATCTGGTTTGTTAGTACAACAGGAGGAACACCATCTGGTTTGTTAGTACAACAGGAGGAACACCATCTGGTTTGTTAGTACAACAGGAGGAACACCATCTGGTTTGTACACCTTCTTAGTATTAAGCTCAGAGAGGGTATTAAGGGGGCCCACCTCGTTTTTTTTCTCTCTCTCCCTCTTTCTCTGGGTTGTATCCATTTGGCCCCATTCAGCCTACTGTTTTAAGACGGTTATCCCCATCCAGGAGCCGATTTTTCCCTGGCGAGCGGTAGCGAGCTAACATACTTTTTATTTAATGTTTTTGGCAGCAGCTAAATGTTTATATTTTTCGATAGAAAATGTTCTCCGGCGAAGCCGGATTTCTCCATACAATGCTGGCTCGCTGACGATCGCCAGAAAAAAAATTGACACCTTGATGGGTATAAACGTTTTAAAACAGTAGGCTGAATGGGGCTGGATGGATACAAGCCAGAGCAAGAGAGAAAAGGAGAGAAATAATGCAGGTCACCCCCCTTAAGAACACCCTTAGAAGAAATTAAGATATTAGGCATAGCCTAAGATAGAGAGCACCCGGAATTAAGATATTAGGCATAGCCTAAGAAAGAGAGCACCCGGAATTAAGATATTAGGCATAGCCTAAGATAGAGAGCACCCGGAATTAAGATATTAGGCATAGCATAAGATAGAGAGCACCCGGAATTAAGATATTAGGCATAGCCTAAGAAAGAGAGCACCCGGAATTAATTAGGCATAGCCTAAGATAGAGAGCACCCGGAATTAAGATATTAGGCATAGCATAAGATAGAGAGCACCCGGAATTAAGATATTAGGCATAGCCTAAGATAGAGAGCACCCGGAATTAAGATATTAGGCATTGCCTAAGATAGAGAGCACCCGGAATTAAGATATTAGGCATAGCCTAAGATAGAGAGCACCCGGAATTAAGATATTAGGCATAGCATAAGATAGAGAGCACCCGGAATTAAGATATTAGGCATATCATAAGATAGAGAGCACCCAGAATTAAGATATTAGGCATAGCATAAGATAGAGAGCACCCGGAATTAAGATATTAGGCATAGCCTAAGATAGAGAGCACCCGGAATTAAGATGTTAGGCATAGCATAAGATAGAGAGCACCCGGAATTAAGATATTAGGCATAGCCTAAGATAGAGAGCACCCGGAATTAAGATATTAGGCATAACATAAGACAGAGAGCACCCGGAATTAAGATATTAGGCATAGCCTAAGATAGAGAGCACCCGGAATCATCCAAGGTAGATTTGTTTTTGTTTTTCTATGTGGATGAAAGAGACAAAAGGCAAAACTACCAGTGACGAGTGCCTCCCCCAGAGTTAAAAGAGTGACAGGGCCAAAATTAGTTTTGTAATGTTTGCGCACCAGAACCCGGCCGGTTTTCAAAAAATGGTTTTATTCCAGAAACAATAGCGAATGGGTTAGGAATGAAGGAAAAACCACGAAAAACCGCTCAAAAAGCTTTAAAAATGGTCCTACAGAGCCCCCGAAAACGGATTTTACAAGAGTAAAAAATTGAAGGCAATTATCCCAAAAAAACAGGTTATTGCGCGCTCGCGCGCACGCACGTGGACCTTGAGAGTTTTCAACCATTGGCACGGTTGCGTGGGATACGTACACAGTTCCCATACAAATCTGAGCCCTCTTGAGTGGCTACACCTGAGGTTACGGTCGGCGCAATTAGAGTGACGCGTCAGGCGCGTCTCTGGGGCTGTGCGTTACATACATCGCCGACGCGTCAGACGCGTCGCTGGGGCTGTACGGGTTAAGGAACGTTTGAGACAAAATGTCTGGACACACGGAGTTTGAAACAATTTAAGTCATAGGATGAGGGAAAGATGGATTCAGGGAGAGAGTTCCAGAGCTCAGCTGTTGAATAGAAGAATGATTGGGAGTAACGTTTCACTCTTGAGTTGGAGAGTTGTACAGAGTAGGGGTGGGATTTTGTTGCAAGACAGGTACTACGTACCCTACGTATGTACTGAGAGAGCTCTGAGGAACACTGATTATTGTAGTAGCGATAGAATAGCGAGAGAGATGCAACATTGCGGCGAAGAGAGAGAGAGATATTGCAGTGAGTCGGTGAGTGGACAGTTTCAAAATCTCCAAACTAATGGAGCAAAAGGGGGGAGGTCCATAAAGCGTACTCTTCTCAGGGGGGTCACCGGCTTGTTTTTATCTTTCTCTCCTTTTGTCTCTTTCCCTGGCTTGTATCCATTCGGCCCCATTCAGTCAACTGTTTTAAGACGTTTATCCCCATCCAGGTGTCGACTTCTTCGTGGCGAGCGATAGCGAGCCAGCATTGTATGGAGAAAACCGGCTTCGCCGGAGACATTTTTCTATCGAGAAATGTACAAATTTAGCTTGCTGTCAAAACAAAAATATATATATGCTGGCTCTCTACCGCTCGCCAGGAAAATATTGACACCTGGATGGGGGGTAAACGTCTTAAAACAGTAGGCTGAATGGGGCCGAATGGATACAAGCCAAAGAGAGAGGGAGAGAAAGAGAAAAAAAGCGAGGTGGGCTCCCTTAATTGATATATAATCTCAGCTAATACCGGACGATATTATTCAACTCCGCTAAAATGATAAATAAGCTCGGAATAAGTTGACCTGATAACGCTATACACTCGTAAAATATAATGGGTATGTAAAGGTTATATATAGTTTTCATAATAATCTACCCTTTCATTGGTATATTGGCAGTAATATATCCATCTTATACCAATTACAAAGGTAAATCACTATCAATATACCTAATGATCTTGTATACAATTTGCATACCTTATTAACCTTAATTTTTTAGAGTGATCAGGCGAAAAGTTGGCAATAAACTCGTCCTTTAGAAATGGTGTTAATATTTAGCTTAGGTAAGGCCTTTCCTAGTCATGGGGTAGAGCAATACACGGGCTGTCATAGTAGTTATGGGGTAGAGCAATACACGGGCTGTCATAGTAGTCATGGGGTAGAGCAATACACGGGCTGTCATAGTAGTCATGGGAGCAGTACACGGGCTGTCATAGTAGTCATGGGGTAGAGCAATACACGGGCTGTCATAGTAGTCATGGGGTAGAGCAATACACGGGCTGTCATAGTAGTCATGGGGTAGAGCAATACACGGGCTGTCATAGTAGTCATGGGGTTAGAGCAATACACGGGCTGTCATAGTAGTCATGGGGTAGAGCAATACACGGGCTGTCATAGTAGTCATGGGGTAGAGCAATACACGGGCTGTCATAGTAGTCATGGGGTAGAGCAATACACGGGCTGTCATAGTAGTCATGGGGTAGAGCAATACACGGGCTGTCATAGTAGTCATGGGGTAGAGCAATACACGGGCTGTCATAGTAGTCATGGGGTAGAGCAATACACGGGCTGTCATAGTAGTCATGGGGTTAGAGCAATACACGGGCTGTCATAGTAGTCATGGGGTAGAGCAATACACGGGCTGTCATAGTAGTCATGGGGTAGAGCAATACACGGGCTGTCATAGTAGTCATGGGGTAGAGCAATACACGGGCTGTCATAGTAGTCATGGGGTAGAGCAATACACGGGCTGTCATAGTAGTCATGGGGTAGAGCAATACACGGGCTGTCATAGTAGTCATGGGGTAGAGCAATACACGGGCTGTCATAGTAGTCATGGGGTAGAGCAATACACGGGCTGTCATAGTAGTCATGGGGTAGAGCAATACGGGCTGTCATAGTAGTCATGGGGTAGAGCAATACACGGGCTGTCATAGTAGTCATGGGGTAGAGCAATACACGGGCTGTCATAGTAGTCATGGGGTAGAGCAATACACGGGCTGTCATAGTAGTCATGGGGTAGAGCAATACACGGGCTGTCATAGTAGTCATGGGGTAGAGCAATACACGGGCTGTCATAGTAGTCATGGGGTAGAGCAATACACGGGCTGTCATAGTAGTCATGGGGTAGAGCAATACACGGGCTGTCATAGTAGTCATGGGGTAGAGCAATACACGGGCTGTCATAGTAGTCATGGGTTAGAGCAATACACGGGCTGTCATAGTAGTCATGGGGTAGAGCAATACACGGGCTGTCATAGTAGTCATGGGGTAAAGCAATACACGGGCTGTCATAGTAGTCATGGGGTAGAGCAATACACGGGCTGTCATAGTAGTCATGGGGTAGAGCAATACACGGGCTGTCATAGTAGTCATGGGGTAGAGCAATACACGGGCTGTCATAGTAGTCATGGGAGCAATACACGGGCTGTCATAGTAGTCATGGGGTAGAGCAGTACACGGGCTGTCATAGTAGTCATGGGGTAGAGCAGTACACGGGCTGTCATAGTAGTCATGGGGTAGAGCAGTACACGGGCTGTCATAGTAGTCATGGGGTAGAGCAATACACGGGCTGTCATAGTAGTCATGGGGTAGAGCAGTACACGGGCTGTCATAGTAGTCATGGGGTAGAGCAATACACGGGCTGTCATAGTAGTCATGGTCATAGTAGTCATGGGGTAGAGCAGTACACGGGCTGTCATAGTAGTCATGGGGTAGAGCAGTACACGGGCTGTCATAGTAGTCATGGGGTAGAGCAGTACACGGGCTGTCATAGTTACAGTCATTCATTAAATGCCGTGGACCCATTAGGGGGAGCTTTGCTTTTTCTGAACCCCCTTCTCCCTCATGTTTAGCCCCATTAGTATGGTGATTTTAAGACCTTTTGTCGCATTTAGGTGTCGTATTTTTGCTGGCAAGCGATAGCGAGCCTGCAGTTTATGAAGAACCGAACTTCGGCCGGGACATTTTTCTACCCAAAAAAGTACAAATTTATCACAAATGAGTCTTCTGAGTATTTTTAAAAGCTTGATTGAGGTCTTGGGATGAAAATGAAAATTATATATATATATATATATATATATATATATATATATATATATATATATATATATATTAATAAATGAACATATAAATACTAATAAATACAAATCCCTCGTACAGCCGGCGTCTCATGAGGGTTTGTATCCGATACTAGGCTCCGGGTCACTAGGTCATATTCAAAAGGTTGTTATTCGACCAATATCGCTTCCATTTTGACGTTATTTTGAAGTTACTACCTTAAAACCATGAACGAAAAACCTTGACACACGAATAAATTACAAAACTACTATACAATAAACAAGTATATTATAACGGATACCAGATTATCGGATACAACTGCCCGTGTGGCATCGGCTTTACTGTGTTCACTACAAGCAAATACTGGCAATGAGATTAATTTATGAATGGACTTTCCTAGACGCTAAATTATGCTGTGTAAATTACTTGCTAACAAATTAATACGAAAATCACATAAATCAATCCCCACACTCTGAAAAATAATGTGTATGACAAGGGTGTACAGTTTCCATAATAATAATGTGTATGACAAGGGTGTACAGTTTCCATAATAATGTGTATGACAAGGGTGTACAGTTTCCATAATAATAATGTGTATGACAAGGGTGTACAGTTTCCATAATAATGTGTATGACAAGGGTGTACAGTTTCCATAATAATCTACCCTTGGAATGGCATATTGATGATAATATACCCATCTTGTACAAGGATGGAAGGGTAAATCATTGTCCATACACTAATGACTCTATATACTTTTGCATGCCCTTTTTATAACATTATTGTTAGGTGCAGGGGATATCATTATTGTTAGGTGCAGGGGATATCATTATTGTTAGGTGCAGGGGATATCATTATTGTTAGGTGCAGGGGATATCATTATTTGCAAGTTAAAATACATGAAGTGTATGAATTTGTTATGCGGGATTGTACGAACTGCAATAAGAAATAAGGCCTCACACTAGATTTTTTCATGCAACGAAGATAAGGAACTATACAGTATAAGTAGTCAATAATAACGAAGATAAGGAACTATACAGTATAAGTAATCAATAATAACGAAGATAAGGAACTATACAGTATAAGTAGTCAATAATAACGAAGATAAGGAACTATACAGTATAAGTAGTCAATAATAACGAAGATAAGGAACTATACAGTATAAGTAATCAATAATAACGAAGATAAGGAACTATACAGTATAAGTAGTCAATAATAACGAAGATAAGGAACTATACAGTATAAGTAATCAATAATAACGAAGATAAGGAACTATACAGTATAAGTAGTCAATAATAACGAAGATAAGGAACTATACAGTATAAGTAGTCAATAATAACGAAGATAAGGAACTATACAGTATAAGTAATCAATAATAACGAAGATAAGGAACTATACAGTATAAGTAGTCAATAATAACGAAGATAAGGAACTATACAGTATAAGTAATCAATAATAACGAAGATAAGGAACTATACAGTATAAGTAGTCAATAATAACGAAGATAAGGAACTATACAGTATAAGTAATCAATAATAACGAAGATAAGGAACTATACAGTATAAGTAGTCAATAATAACGAAGATAAGGAACTATACAGTATAAGTAGTCAATAATAACGAAGATAAGGAACTATACAGTATAAGTAATCAATAATAACGAAGATAAGGAACTATACAGTATAAGTAGTCAATAATAACGAAGATAAGGAACTATACAGTATAAGTAATCAATAATAACGAAGATAAGGAACTATACAGTATAAGTAGTCAATAATAACGAAGATAAGGAACTATACAGTATAAGTAATCAATAATAACGAAGATAAGGAACTATACAGTATAAGTAGTCAATAATAACGAAGATAAGGAACTATACAGTATAAGTAATCAATAATAACGAAGATAAGGAACTATACAGTATAAGTAATCAATAATAACGAAGATAAGGAACTATACAGTATAAGTAATCAATAATAACGAAGATAAGGAACTATACAGTATAAGTAGTCAATAATAACGAAGATAAGGAACTATACAGTATAAGTAATCAATAATAACGAAGATAAGGAACTATACAGTATAAGTAGTCAATAATAACGAAGATAAGGAACTATACAGTATAAGTAGTCAATAATAACGAAGATAAGGAACTATTACAGTATAAGTAATCAATAATAACGAAGATAAGGAACTATACAGTATAAGTAGTCATAATAACGAAGATAAGGAACTATACAGTATAAGTAGTCAATAATAACGAAGATAAGGAACTATACAGTATAAGTAATCAATAATAACGAAGATAAGGAACTATACAGTATAAGTAATCAATAATAACGAAGATAAGGAACTATACAGTATAGTAGTCAATAATAACGAAGATAAGGAACTATACAGTATAAGTAATCAATAATAACGAAGATAAGGAACTATACAGTATAAGTAGTCAATAATAACGAAGATAAGGAACTATACAGTATAAGTAATCAATAATAACGAAGATAAGGAACTATACAGTATAAGTAATCAATAATAACGAAGATAAGGAACTATACAGTATAAGTAATCAATAATAACGAAGATAAGGAACTATACAGTATAAGTAATCAATAATAACGAAGATAAGGAACTATACAGTATAAGTAATCAATAATAACGAAGATAAGGAACTATACAGTATAAGTAATCAATAATAACGAAGATAAGGAACTATACAGTATAAGTAGTCAATAATATTTGTTTGCCGATAGATTTTAATAACTAGAGGGGCACTCGGTGGAGCACATACCTCCGCCTACGCTGGCTGGTTCTCTACCATTAACCCCCCCAGACTGACGAGGAGGCGGACTGCACGGTATTGTCCCCACAAAAGTCAAAATCTCACTGAGGGACCATTAGATGTCGGAAGAACTTGGGGTTGCCACTATTCGACAGATTCTGATCTAACTTACCTAACTTACTTAGGCCTAAATGACACTAGAGCGTCATATAACTTATTAGAGATATATTAAGATAGGTTCATATGACACGATCGCATCATATGAGTAATTGGGCGGAACCGCCATATGACGCAATCGCGTCATATGAGTCGGAGGGGGTTAATATCATAGGCCTATATTTTCTTCTGGATCTGGGTTCCAGGATATGATCCGGATCGCCTCCTAAAGTGAATCACTTTTTCCTTAGCACATATCCTACCTGCCCACCATTTTTCGTGAAAATTCGTTCATAACTTTGTAAGATATCTTTTAACAGACAAACAAACGGAGGCGAAAAGGTAGCCTCCGTTCAACTTCGTTGGTGGAGGTAATAATTTATGCGAAATCTCGAGAGACGCAAAAGAGAAATGTTAAATCGACGTTAGGGCGTGACACAAATATTTTTATACCTGTAGTTTGTTTATTGGCAGCTGACGATAAATTGATATGTTCCCTTTTTGATAATTCTGGTATTACGAACATTGTACAGCGAAATATGTTGGTAATTATGAAAGCTTGGCATTGATATATCGCAGAGAAATAGTTCTCATTGAAATAACGTCAGCTGAAAATAAACATACTATAGTAACGGGGTATTAGAATCACGTGAAACTGTCAAAGAAAACTAATAGTAACAAAAACATTGTATACAACTTACAGTATGTTCAAACTTGTCGAATAACTGTTGATTATGTCACAAGATGGTCAACTATTTATTGATTTTGACTGTACGCATGACAACATTCTCTTCACATCGGACCGACCAGACACAAATACTGTAGCCTACATGGTAAAGTTTAGTTTGTTTAGTTTTTATAACCTGCGGAATAGGTTAATGCATACTACAGTAGACAATACTCTTATTATTTTTTTCCAGCTCACGGTAAAAATTCACATCACCATTTTCAGTTATTACGATTTTTGTTTGTAAAAAATTAAATAATTAATTAGGCTAATTTTGAAAAATCGCTATTCTACCGCTATTACAAAAATTAGTGTTCCTCAGAGCTCTCTCAGTGTATACCTCCTGCTCTACGTAGAGTACGTAGTATCCGTCTTGCAACACAATCCCACCCCTTATTTGTGCAACTCTCCAACCCAAAAGTAAAACGATGTTCCTAATATTTCTTCTATTCAACAGCTGAACTCTGGAACTCGCTCCCTGAATCCATCTTCCCCTCATCCTATGACTTAAATTGCTTTAAACTCCGTGCATCCAGGCATTATGGCTCGAACATTCCCTGATTTGGCCCTGTCATGTTTCCCACTGTTTGATAAATCATCTGCTAAGAGACACAATTTACCGCCAGTTGAAATAAAACCTATTATAGTTTAGGTTACGTTAGACTAAGATGACTAATACCAGTGTTGCCAAATGAACATTTGATCCGACCTCAGTTGTAATAAGAACTACGGTGTCCCTCTCGCTAGCTGTAGGGGGTATTACTCGCTACGGTGTCCCTCTCGCTAGCTGTAGGGGGTATTACTCGCTAAGG
Organism: Paralithodes platypus; assembly: GCA_032716605.1. NCBI lineage: Eukaryota > Metazoa > Arthropoda > Malacostraca > Decapoda > Lithodidae > Paralithodes > Paralithodes platypus. Next base: position 12,846,358 of record CM064482.1, read on the forward strand.
TGTCCCTCTCGCTAGCTGTAGGGGGTATTACTCGCTAGCTGTAGGGGGTATTACTCGCTAAGGTGTCCCTCTCGCTAGCTGTAGGGGGTATTACTCGCTACGGTGTCCCTCTCGCTAGCTGTAGGGGGTATTACTCGCTAAGGTGTCCCTCTCACTAGCTGTAGGGGGTATTACTCGCTACGGTGTCCCTCTCGCTAGCTGTAGGGGGTATTACTACGGTGTCCCTCTCGCTAGCTGTAGGGGGTATTACTCGCTAAGGTGTCCCTCTCGCTAGCTGTAGGGGGTATTACTCGCTAAGGTGTCCCTCTCGCTAGCTGTAGGGGTATTACTCGCTACGGTGTCCCTCTCGCTAGCTGTAGGGGGTATTACTCGCTAAGGTGTCCCTCTCGCTAGCTGTAGGGGGTATTACTCGCTACGGTGTCCCTCTCGCTAGCTGTAGGGGGTATTACTCGCTACGGTGTCCCTCTCGCTAGCTGTAGGGGGTATTACTCGCTACGGTGTCCCTCTCGCTAGCTGTAGGGGGTATTACTCGCTAAGGTGTCCCTCTCGCTAGCTGTAGGGGGTATTACTCGCTACGGTGTCCCTCTCGCTAGCTGTCCCTCTCGCTAGCTGTAGGGGGTATTACTCGCTACGGTGTCCCTCTCGCTAGCTGTAGGGGGTATTACCTCGCTACGGTGTCCCTCTCTCGATAGCTGTAGGGGGTATTACTCGCTACGGTGTCCCCCTCTCGCTAGCTGTAGGGGGTATTACTCGCTACGGTGTCCCTCTCGCTAGCTGTTAGGGGGTATTACCGCTACGGTGTCCCTCTCGCTAGCTGTAGGGGGTATTACTCGCTACGGTGTCCCCTCTCGCTAGCTGTAGGGGGTATTACTCGCTACGGTGTCCCTCTCGCTAGCTGTAGGGGGTATTACTCGCTACGGTTGTCCCTCTCGCTAGCTGTAGGGGGTATACTCGCTTAAGGTGTCCCTCTCGCTAGCTGTAGGGGTATTACTCGCTACGTGTGTCCCTCTCGCTAGCTGTAGGGGGTATACTCGCTACGGTGTCCCTCTCGCTAGCTGTAGGGGGTATTACTCGCTACGGTGTCCCTCTCGCTAGCTGTAGGGGGTATTACTCGCTACGGTGTCCCTCTCGCTAGCTGTAGGGGGTATTACTCGCTACGGTGTCCCTCTCGCTAGCTGTAGGGGGTATTACTCGCTACGGGGGTCCTCTCCCTAGCTGTTGGGGGTATTTCTCGCTACGGGGTCCCCCCCGCTAGCTGTAGGGGGTGTTACTCGCTACGGTGTCCCTCTCGCTAGCTGTAGGGGGTATTACTCGCTACGGTGTCCCTCTCGCTAGCTGTAGGGGGTATTACTCGCTACGGTGTCCCTCTCGCTAGCTGTAGGGGGTATTACTCGCTACGGTGTCCCTCTCGCTAGCTGTAGGGGGTATTACTCGCTAGCTGTAGGGGGTATTACTCGCTAGCTGTAGGGGGTATTACTCGCTTTTTCTGAACCCCCTTCTGCTTCATGTTGAGCATATTAGTTTTGAGGTTTTAAGACGTTCGTTCCGTTAGTTTGGCGATTTTGAGACATTTCGCCTCATTTTGTTATCACTATTAAGACCTTTCGTGACCTTTAGGTGTCGATTTTTTCCTAGCGAGCGAAAGCGAGCCTTTTATTTTAGAAGGACCCGGCCTTCAACCGGGACATTTTTCTACCGAGAAATGTACACATTTATCTAGAAAGGGGGTCGAAGGGGTGTTTTTCTAGGCTTTATATGGAGGTCTAGCGAGGAAACTCAAAACTATATTAATAAATAAATATATAGACCAAAAACCAAGCACTACCCCCTTAACCCTCATTTCCCCTTCTAACGCTGCTATTAAGACGGCATAATTAGACGGTGGGGTTAAAAGCTACGCTGGTACGGTCAATAAAAACACGGCCGGATGGTAATTTTTGTTTTATGTAGTACGGTCAATGGAAATTGTTCAGATATTACTACCCAAGATTTTAAAGTACATATCCACTACTGTTCGTACTGTAAACATTGTGTATTTACTTGGTTACACATAATATACTTTCGCCTAAACCCGTTCAGTACCGGTGACATCATTCTAATTATATTCTGGCAACTGTTAGACGGTTGTATTCAGCCTAGCAAGGACCTCTATCAATAATAAGGCTTCAAATATCTCAACCAACCCTTTTTAACTACCACAGATCCCTCCCAAGCTGCATAATATCGTCTAAATATAGCTAGAATAAGATATAAGACACATCGCTGGTACTCAAAGGGTTAATAACCCAAGAATGTAGAAAAATGTCTCTGGAAAAATAGGTAAAATATATTTGTTTGTTTTTCCGCAAAATATCACTAAGTACCTTATACTGTGTTCAATGTGGGATAGCAAACACCTTTCCCAAATGGTTTGAGATGCAGCCGAAAGTATTTGAAACTCCAGCAATATACTGTATATATGGAATACAGTATAACAAGTGGAGGGAATTGTTTTTGAGTTACGTCTGAACACAAGTGCCTCCAGCCCACTACTGTCAGCTATGTGTGTGTGTTGGTGTACCCTGTGTGGCTGTAACCTCCACCCCTTTATTATCTATCACACTCTCTCTCTCTGTATATCTATACTATAATATATATATGGTATATATATATATATATTATATAATATATATATATATATATATATATATATATATATATATATATATATATATATATATAATATATATTATATATATATTATATTATATAATATATAATATATATATTATATATATATATATATATATATATATATATATATATATATATATATATAGCTATATATATATATATATATATATATATATATATATATATATATATATATATATATATATATATATACATATATATATAATATAATATATATATATATATATAATATATATATATATAATATATATATATATATATATATAGATATATATATATATATATATATATATATATATATATATATATATATATATATATATATATATATACATATATATATAATATATATATATATATATATATATATATCTATATATATATATATATATATATATATATATATATATATATATATATATATATATATATATAATATATATATATATATATATATATACTGTATATATAAACAGGCAAAGTAGACCTCAAGAGATTTACCACTCACTTAATAGGCAGCACGAGCAATTTGTTCACATACACATTTCGTTCTACCATTCGTCTATGCAATAGGCTACCATAGAACAGTTGGAATGTATGTACAATTGTACATGCTCAGATTAATATGCAGGATTCGAAACTGCATATTAAATCGTAGGTTTGTGCATCATTCTTTATCTGTCTTGATAGCGTAATGCATAAATGCGCGGAATTTCGATGCGAGTATCCTAGGTTCGAGTCCTTGGTGTGCCATATGTATTTGTCGATTTCATTAATTGAGTTTATGCAGGAAGTATTTAGAGAAGCATAAGAAGATATTTTGGGGTTTTATAGATTTGGAAAAAGCGTATGATCGTGTGGATTGTGAAGCAATGTGGAAGGTGTTAAGGATATATGAAATAGGAGGAAATTTGTTAGAAGCAGTTAAGAGTTTTTATGAAGGGAGCAGAGCAAATTGTGTTAGAGTAGGAAATGGTGAGTTGAGTGAATGGTTTGAGGTAAAGGTAGGTTTGCGACAGGGTTGTGTAATGTCACCATGGCTGCTTAATATGTTTATGGATGGTGTGGTGAGGGAGGTGAAAATGAGAACTATGGGAAGAGGATTGGGTTTAGTAGGAAAGAATGGTAGATATTGGGAGTTGAATCAGTTGCTGTTCGCTGATGACACAGCGTTGGTGGCGGATTCTGAGGAGAAACTGCAGCGAGTAGTCAAAGAGTTTGGTGTGGTTTGTGGGAGGAGGAAAATGAAGATGAACGTCAATAAAAGTAAAGTAATGGTGTGTAATAGAGGTGATCGTAGGGTGAATCTAGATGTGAGGCTGGATGGGGTAATATTGGAACAAATAGAGTGTTTTAAAAATCTAGGAGGAACAATAAGCAGGAGTGGAGGTATGCAAATTATGGTAAAACAGAGAGTGTGTGAAGGAAGGAAGGCTTTCGGAGTAACAGGAAGTATGTGGAAGACGAGAAATCTCGGAATGAAAGTAAAAAGTGCAATGTATCAAGGAATTGTTGTGCCAACAGTGATGTATGGTGCTGAGACATGGGCTCTGAAGGAAAATGAGAGAAGAAAGCTGGTTGTGATGGAGATGAGTTGCTTGAGGAGTATGTGTGGAGTTACTCGTTGAGACAGATTGAGGAATGAAGAGATATGTAGGAGAGTGGGGCAGCAGGACCATTTGTCAGCCAGAGTGGACAGAAGGGTGCTGAGCTGGTATGGTCATGTTGAACGAATGGAAGATGAAAGGCTTACAAAGAGAATATGTGAGTCAGATACAAGGAGAGATAGAAGGGCAGGAAGACCCCCATTGAGATGGAGAGACTGTGTAAGACAAGCTTTGGATGATGGAGGAATGACTATAGATCAGGCAAGGGAAGTGATAATAAGCAGGAGGAATGAATGGAGAATGCTTGTGAATAGATGAGTGAACATATGGTCATTTGGGGGAAGGGGTCGGGCGCAAGTTGGACTAGGTATTAGTCCATCAGGCGCCTGGCCCGGGGAGATGATTTATTTGAAGGGTGTGCCTGGAAGTGTGGTGGAAGTGGCTTGTGGCTTCGGCTCCGCTGCATGTCTGCCTGCCAAGATCTTAACCTCTCCCGCTGGTCGGGGGCCGGGGGAGTGCTGGAGGGACCTTGGTGACCCTGGTCTCTGGGTCTTCTCCTGGATGACCTAGATGTGTGTGAATTGGTAAAAAAAAATAGGAAAAGTGGGGATTGGGCCTGAGTATATAGATAGATAAATAGATAAATTGAGTTTAGAAGTAAAGTTGGTTGGTGAAAACATATGAATATACTTCCCTCATAAATTGTACATAGTTCTTCAGTGGAATAGTTTAAAACCAAAATAGTAAACCACGGACACTCTTTTCCCTACTCTACACTGAGAGTACTATACTATACACTCAATTTTATTGTATTTATTTATAAATGTATTTATTTATTTATTTTCACCAATAGTATCTCCCTGGAATGCGGTGCAAGGTTTTTGCGATACTAACTAATCTTCGTAACTGTATAATATATCTCCTTCATGAGTACATCCGACCTAGCCTGTCTCCCTCCCACTGGAGGTCACACACATACACACACACACACGTACATGCAGTACGTACACACTAACTTATATAAACCAATATACATACACACGACACACACGCAACGAATAACAGCACACGCAAGCATATACTAATAAAAAACGCACACAAGTTATGCTTACGCCACACACACAAACACACACATACAGTACACATAACAAAACTCACATACACCAAACACACACATAGGAATTAGAAAACTCTCATAAGCCACACACACACACACACACACACACACACACATTACAAGATATACAGTACGTACACCAAGCTCACAGACAAACACACATATGCCAAACAGACACACAACTTTCAAAACACACACAAGTCATACACACACACATTACTAAACACACATAGGTCACACACACACATATATATTATAAAACACACATACTGTAAGCCACACACACACCTACACACATTACAACACTCATACGGAAAACACACATTAGCCACAGCCACACATTAAAAACACACATAGGCCAAACACACACACTTAGACAATCACATTACAAAACACGCATACGCCATACACACCCACACACATTACAAAACACATACGGCACACACACACACACACATAAGCCACAGCCACACATTTAAAAAACACATAGGGCACACACACACACAAACTTAGACAATCACATTACAAAACACGCATGACCACTCAAACACATACACACATTACTAAAGACACATTGGTCAAACACACACACATTGCAAAATACACATAGTCCATACACACACACACATACACAAATAAAAACACATACATAAAAACACACATATGCTACACACGCACACATACACCAAACACACTACACAACACACATGTGCCACTCACACACACTTTACAAACACACATACGCCTCACATACACATTACAAAACACACATAGGCCACACACACACTCACACATTACAAAACACACACACACCACACACACATACAAAACACACACACGCCACACACACATTACAAAACACACACACGCCACACACACACATACAAAACACACACACGCCACACACACATACAAAACACACATAAGCCACACACACATTACAGAACACACATAAGCCACACCCACATTACAAAACACACATAAGCCACACACACATACAAAACGCACATAAGCCACACACACATTACAAAACACACATAAGCCACACACACATACAAAACACATAAGCCACACACACATACAAAACACACATAAGCCACACACACATTACAAAACACACATAAGCCACACACACATACAAAAAACACATAAGCCACACACACATGCAAAACACACACACATACAAAACACACATAAGCCACACACACATACAAAACACACATAAGCCACACACACACACACACACACACATAAGCCACACACACATACAAAACACACGTAAGCCACACACACATACAAAACACACATAAGCCACACGCAAATAACAAAACACACATAAGCCACACATACATACAAAACACACATAAGCCACACACACATACACACATACAAAACACACATAAGCCATACGCACATTACAAAACACACATAAGCCACACACACATACAAAACACACATAAGCCACACACACACACAAAACACACATAAGCCACACACACATACAAAACACACATAAGCCACACACACATACAAAACACACATAAGCCACACACACATTACAAAACACACATAAGCCACACACACATACAAAAAACACATAAGCCACACACACATACAAAACACACATAAGCCACACACACACACACAAAACACACATAAGCCACACACACATACAAAACACACATAAGCCACACACACATACCAAACACACATAAGCCACACAAAACACACATAAGCCACACACACATACAAAACACACATAAGCAACACACACATACAAAACACACATAAGCCACACACACACACACACACACATACAAAACACACATAAGCCACACACACATACAAAACACACATAAGCCACACACACATACAAAACACACATAAGCCACACACACATACAAAATACACATAAGCCACACGCACATAACAAAACACACATAAGCCACACACACATACAAAACACACATAAGCCACACACACATACACACATACAAAACACACATAAGCCACACGCACATTACAAAACACACATAAGCCACACACACATACAAAACACACATAAGCCACACACACACAAAACACACATAAGCCACACACATACAAAACACACATAAGCCACACACACATACAAAACACACATAAGCCACACACACACACATATACAAAACACACATAAGCCACACACATACAAAACACACATAAGCCACACACACATACAAAACACATAAGCCACACGCACATTACAAAACACACATAAGCCACACACACATACAAAATACACATACGCCACACACACACTCACACATTACAAAACACACAAGAGCCATACACATTACAAAACACACATACGCAACACACACATACACATTTAAAAAACACATAAGCCGCACACACTACAAAACACACGCACGGCAAACACACGCACACTCACACACATTGCAAAATACACATGTCACATAGACACACTCATATCCATTATATAATACACATTCACCAAACACACAACCACAGACAATATCTTCACACACATATAAATATATATAATTATAGTGCTTGACCCTTCCATTCAAGTCATCCATACCTCCATTGCTAACGCCAGACGATTGTATTTAACTTATTTTTTTTTTCATTTGAATGAAGGAGACAAAAGACAGGCTGCGACGATTTTGTTTTTATTTATTTATTTTTTATTTTATTTTTTTCTGGATGAGGGAGACAGAAGGCAAAACTGCCTGTGAAGAGTGCCTCCCCAGAGTTGAAAGGAGCGACAGGGCCAACATCAAGGAATGATCGAGCCAAAATGTCTGGACACACGGAGTTTGAAGCAATTTAAGTCATAGAATGAGGGAAAGATGAATTCATGGAGAGAGTCCCAGAGCTCAGCTGTTGAATAGAAGAAATATTGGGAGTATCGTTTCACTCTTGAGTTGGAAAGCTTCACATAGAAGGGATGGGATTGTGTTGCAAGATGGGTACTACATACCCTACGTAGAGGAGGTGGTAGCCTATACACTGAGAGAGCTCTGAGGAACACTGATTAGTGTAATAGCGATAGAATAGCGAGAGAGATGAAACATTGTGGCGAAGAGAGAGATTGCAGAGAATCGGTGGGTGGATGTGAGTTAATGATACGAAAGGCTTTATTTTCTACTTTGTGTAGGAGTGCTGTGTGAGAGTATCCTCCGCACACATGCGAAAAATACTCAATAATACATGGACGCACTGTACCAAGGCCACCTAGAGTACCAGGCCGTGTCGACCATTCTGTGACGTAGGCAATGGGGTGCTACATCCACTGCCCGCACTCTGTCCCCATTTTATAAATACTCTCTTTTATTCTTTTCTCTGTTAAATTTTAGATTAACGTACAAACAAATTATATATTTTACGTTTAAGGTGTACACGAAACCACTATCTACCTATATCTTACTTTATTATACTCTATATTATGATACCGATATCATAACAACATGTTTTGGTTATTTCTTGCATATGACTTATACCTTGAACAAGTAGTTGTACAAGATTAAAACTTATTATAAGTATATCTCATTACTTTGTTATATTGGAGTAAAATAAAACACAATGATATAATTATACATTACTATATTATATACAAAGACATAAACAACCTTACTGAAGAGACAATTTACGTGACATCCAATATTATTCCTGAACAAATATATATAAGTAACTTAATTATATACTATAATTATGTATGAAGATTAACAATATATTTACTGTAACACACACAAACACACACACACGATATCATATTATATACTATGCAATACAGTACACATTATCTATTTTTCTAGGGTTTGAAGCTTTCTCTTCACGCCTACATTCTTATTAGCTCTGTTAGCTGTTGGGATGTTATTTTCTTTAGCACAGTAATTATTTAAAATTGCATTTGTTGAAGCATATACCACCATACTTTCTATTTTTTCGGTGCTATGACCATTTTCACAGATATCACTACGGAACAGGAGATCAGCATCTGCTAAAGCCGTAACTGTGAGGTGTGTTGCTATATTTCTTTGGCTAGTAGCATTGCGAAAGGCAGGAAGCTTAGCAAGTTTGTTAATTACAATATAGTTATACATGACCATGTTCGCAGTCACACTATCTGGGTATATAAGAGAACCTCTGCTAATTCCAGCAATGTAACTTAGATTTTCTGGGATTTCTTCAGCACTATCTGAACACGTAATAATTTCTTTACAAGCATTACATTTCATTTCCTTTATCACGGAGTAACAACAATAGCCAGCTAAATAAACTATAACGGGGATGATGTCTTTACACCTGTCAATATCCTCCTTACAAACTTCAACATTCGTATGACATAAACCAAAATCAATTTCCTCATCTGTTTTTACTTGCTCATAGTCAATTTCTTCAAAATCCTTTAAGATTACCTTCTTGTCGAGTATGGGTAAACTAAGTTTTAACACTGACATCATCCGTATCTTTTTCTCACACTCATATATTTGGCGTACAGAAATATTGTAATTTCCTCCTGCTAACTGTCGATACTGACCAAATCTTGCTTCCAAATTGTCTGTTTGAAATTGTCCTGTTAGTATGTAGGTCATATTCAGTTCTGTTATGCAATAATTTGTTATTTCTAATATTGCATGGGTCGTATGTTTCAGAGCTCTAATTGTTTCCCTAGTCAGTTTCCCCCACATCCTGGAAGACTATCCCACGCATCTAACCACTTAAGGAAACTATCCAAGAACTGATATCGGTCATCATCTGTACTATTTGTTAATGGACAAGATAACTTGTTATTGTGCCTAAGACCTTTAAATGGGGATTTCACATTCATTATATTCCACCAATTAAGAAACACTTCGATGTACCTAGCAACATCTGAAAATAACGTTAGGCCATTATGTTTTCCAATATTGAGCAAGGCTTGAATTATATACTCATTAAAAATTTGGAGAACTAATTTGACATTTTGTCTCTTTAGGTTGGAGGGGGATAATGCTTTCAGGCTTAGCCTATAGGCCTGCTTTAGGAGCAAATTTTCCTCTAAGAAATACAGTTTTTTGAGAGTACTGAATCTTATTAGATTCATTACGGACATTTGAACTTGGGAACTGTGGGAATTTCATAGTTTTTTCTTCATCTTTCTGTCCTAGCCAATTATTCCTGATGCATTTTAAAATATGTACAGCGTCGTATAGGAAAAAGAGAGGTCTGGCACTTTGCGCTGGATGTGGGTAAACAATGGACAGTTTTGGTGGATTGGCAAAATATGATACAGCTTTGCCATTGATTGCATTATTGTCTGTTACAATGCTAATGACACTAAATCCTATCTTCTCAAGCCCTAAAATAATCTTCTTCATAATGTTATATAATGTCTCTGCCTTCATTATCTTTGCTGGAATTATGTGAACAACATCTCTGTATTTTGACCGAATACTGTTTAGCATAAACACATATGCGCTTGTTGCAATTGCATCACTGTCAAATGCTGAACCAACAATATTTCCTGCTTTATAATCCAAGTAAGGCTTCAGGTGAATTTCATCAACCATCATTGTAACCGTTTTATCACGGGTTGTCAGGGACTTAAATGTGTTCTTAATATACATAAGAAAATGGCTGGTACGGTGTTCGATAGCTGGGTTAAACGTTTTGGACAAAAATATTCGTCTTATAGTTGAATAGCTAGGTAGAATTAGGCATTGCTTATCTCTCAGAAGTCTGTAACCTTGAGGTGAGCAATTATGCAAGAGAGAGGAGAATATCAAAAATTCTGAGGAGTAATCAAATTTAGTGAGAGTCATTAAATGAAGCTGTTCACAAACGAATTTGAGTGTATTCTGATACTTGAAGCTACTATCCTGTACAATAGTTGACAAAAAGGGGATCACAAGTTGAATTATTACAATTGCATTAATTGGGTTTGAGGCAGGATTATTGATATCGCACTTACGCAAAGCATCAAGCAACACTTCAAGTGTATTAATGTCAGTGACCTTTGAAGGAATCTTATAATCCCCTAGCTGGTTTATTTGCACCGCCTGTACACTAGCCTGAACATTACAGTCTGATTTGATGACTAAGGACAAAATAACTTTAGGTTGTGGGGAATGAACAATTCGACATATATGAAAATCTTCCTCGTTTTCAATAACTGTCCAGTATTTCTTATCAATGAACTGTATTTTGTCTTTAAGTTCATCTAAAGAATTAAATGTTATGTCTTGTTTGTACTTATTGTTATCTGCAATACTCTTTGCTACCGCAGCTTGAATGGCAGACTCTTCCATTCGTTTCCTCTTCTTGTCCGGGGCTTCTCTAGCATGTGATGGGCCAGAAAGGTAAGAGGGGCAGTTTGGCAATTGTGATGGAATTACACCATCACAGAGCTGAGGATACGTCAACTTGGCCACTAATTTAGTTCCGCTCTTCTCGTCAAAGTACGAAGTCTCTCGCCTTATTTCATCAGGTCTAAAATGGAGCTCACACACCTGTAAGAGATGAAAGCTCCGATATAGCTAAGCTAAAAATAAATCGTTGCATAATTGTATTGCGAGCGATATTATTGCTTGGTAGTTCAATCATTCACGAAGGAGTAAATACACTGATTTTGAGCAGTGTGTAATTTGACTTATGAATATTATATACAATTCAATATACCACACTTAAATTACAGTACTGGGTAGGCTTAAATTTTGTATATATTATGTTTCCATAATTGGGAATACAAAATTATTTCATTATGCAGCATTGATCCAGGAGGAGGATCCAATTCAATGCATCTGCCAGCGTCGCCGTCAAACATACACAACAAACAAAATAAAATAACTTCTACTCCGTGGTTATGGATAACTTGCTTCGTCGATAATACTAATAATACTAATATTAGTAATTATAATAATATCAATAGTGAAATTAAAAATAATTATATTAAAGGTAACACATCTATTATATCATTAATGAAGTCATCGATATACCACATAATAAACTCCCGAAAATATATATACTCCCACTGTTGAGCTACTCAATTACTATTATTCTTATTATTATTATTATATTATTACTACTATTATTATTATTATTATTACTACTGTATTTTACTACTATATTATATTATTATTATTATTATTATTATTATATTACTATTATTACTATTATTATTATTATTATATTATTAATATTATTATTATTATTATTATTATTATTATTATTATTATTATTATTATTATTATTACTATTATTATTATTATTATTATTATTATTATTATAATTATTATTACTATTATTACTATATTTGTTATTATTATTATTATTATTATTATTATTAGTATTATCAATATTATTATTATTATTATTATTTATATTAACATTATTATTATTTCTATTTCAACTTGCTGAAGGAATGAGTAAATTTAGTCATGTATTGTTTAAGCCTACCGTACTCAATACTTAGACACGTGAATAACATTGTAGAATATTTTTTACTCACCCTGCTGTTTTCATTTGGAGTGTAATCTACTCGTCGAATGGCTGTAAGCCATTTGCTGGAAAGGTCAGCATTCCTTGGGAACCTAAACACGTGCACTTTCGGTCCCGATCTGTAATTCCCCTTGCAATTTGGCACTGAACACGTGTAAGGCATTGTTGATGATCATGGAGAAGCTATCACAGGGAATAATGTACTTATAAAGTATATATGAGGGGGAAATAGTTTGGAAACACAGCGACAACCTCCCCCTACCTCACTAAAATGTATACTGACCTGCGAGGGTAGTGACCGTTTCAGCACTCCTTTTGTCGACGTCACAGAATTTAAAGGTCCCATCCGTGCGGCCTGGTACTCTAGGTGGCCTTGACTGTACCCCTGTACAGAGCAAGAAGCTGTGCAGAGGTAAAGAACCCCTTGAGGCGGTTGAGCACACCCAGCTTCTGGGAAGCTGTTTTAGCAAGAGTGGTAATATGGTCTTTCCAACAGATATCAGAAGATAAAGAGACACCGAGAATACTGAGAGAAGATGAAGGGTTGATTTTTGTATTGTTGAAGTCTAAGAGATAGTCTAAGAGATAAGTTTAATAGGAAAGAATGGTGGTGATTGGGAATTGAGCCAGTTGCTGTTTGCTGATGTCACAGCACTGGTGACGGATTCTGAGAAGCTACAGAGAGCGAATGGTAAAATATTTTGGTGTGGTATGTGGGAGGAGGAAGCTGAGGGTGAAGGTCAATATAAGTAAAGTGATGGTGTGTAATAGAGATGCTCATAGGGTGAATCTAAATGTACGACTGGATGGGGAAATTCTGGAACAAGTGGAGTGTTTTATAGATCTAGGAGGAGTGATAAGCAGGGACGCAGGTGTGGGGATGGAGGTAAGACAGAGTGTGTGAGGGAAGGATTTTTTTCAGAGCAATGGGAAGTATGTGGAAGGTGAGAAATCTCAGAATTAAATCTAAAAGTGCAATGTACCAAGGGATAGTTGTACCAACAGTGATGTATGGGGCTGAGACATGGGGTCTGAATATACAAGGGAAAAGAAGGTTGGATGTGATGGAGATGAGCTGTTTGAAGCAGCTCATCTCCATCACATCCAGCCTTCTTTTCCGGCCTCGAAACGACCTCCGATCGTGGCCTGGTCCCCTCTATGACCTGACCCAGGTCAATTGACACCCACATGCAAAGTTTCAGCACCCCAGGTCCAAAACTGGGGCCGCCTATTAAGAACACACAGACAGACAAACAGACACACAAACTGATTTAATAATATATATATATATATATATATATATATATATATATATATACAGTATACTGTATATACTGAGAGTTGCGGGCATCCACCTTTCAACACATTTCCACCCCTATTCCATCCAACTCTCTAACGGTCTAACCCAAGAGAGAATTGATTTTCCCAGTCTTTCTTCTACTCAACAATAAACTATGTAACTCTCTCTTAATCTATTTTTCCCTCATTCTATGACATAATTTGGCTCTCTGTCACTCTTTCAACTTTGAGGGAGAACTTGTTACAGGCAGATTTGCCTTTAGTCTCCTTCATACACATGTATGTATGTTGTGACGCACCCCAGTGCTGGGCAACGCAACCTGATTGTACTCCTTGGTACTCCACTGTACCGCCCGTGATCTGGCTACCGTCAGCCGCTATGTATATTGAGTGTGACAACTTATAACTATGTTCTTTGTATCTCTGCAAAGGTCTCGTCATGTGCTAACCAGTGGTGGGTTTTGTTTTAAGCCATGTCGAGACCTTCCATTTAATATGTAGTATCAATAGAGAAGTTGATAGATAGGATAATGGGAATTCAGAGAGAGAGAGTGAGTTGGGCTTCAGAGCAAGAGGGTAGCAACACGCCGCGCTGCCGGCCGGGTGGTTGCCAGACGTATGGACTGGTTGGCAGCCTTGCCCTTATAGCTAGGCGCGATAGGGTTGGTAGTCCATTGTTGCCTGCCTGGGCTGGGCCCATGTTGTCGTACAGCACACTGCCTGGAGGTTGGCTGTGTGTTCCTGGACTAGGTTGCCTAGAACCTTTGAGATTCTAACATCCCTTGCTCTCTCTCCCCACTTCTCACGGTTGCACTCTTTCTCTCTGACGACATTACTCTCATTTCATTCTTCTCTCTATTTAAATGCATAACCTTCCCTTGAGGTCCTAAAGGAGTTTCAGCACTCACCTCTCGTATTACTCTTAGGACAAGCATATATTTACATGTATTAGATTTAAGGGGTTAATGTGAACAGCGATCTTCTTGATGAGGATAGTTGGTGAACGTTCTACATGTTCACGAGTTATATGCCCTGCTCATCATCCCATTTGTGACTAGACTGGTGCCATGTGTAAGAGCCCGACTATGCCCAGGAGTTGTCTGTAGAGGGACGAGGACTTAGCCTTGATTTGCATACCGAGCCAGGAGCGAGTGTAGCACCCGAGACTACAGCTCGCTCGTAGTGCCGGTATAGTAGAGTAACGTAATTTATCTGTCCTTGTGTTCTCTACAGTCTTCTCCTGGGTTCTCGCTTTCGGTGCTGGGACTCGTTGTTCCTGTGACTTGGCCTGCTAGCTAGAACACATGGGGATGATGAGTGGGATATATCTTTATTTTACTATGCATTGCAGCTCTCTTTAAGTATATATCTATAACACTTTACAATACACATTACTCACACACAAGACAACACTATTAATACTTTCATGTATCAATTAACTGCACTGTCGTTTTGCTGCTGTGTCCGGAGTTCTGTTGCGTAGGGCGCATACGGACTCGGAGGGGAGACAGAGTGAGAGAAGCGAAGTAGCCTATGCGGTAGTAGGCTACCGGCGCAGTACTGTTGCCTGCAACCTTTTAGTTATTCCAAGTATAGATTCATTATTATAATAAGTGACTACTGTTTATGTTCCTCCCATGTGTATTATTAGGTATCTACTGGATCATGAACATCTTGTATGCTACATGCTAGTGCATGTTAGTAGGGGACAGTTAGTGTAGTGCACGCGCTTTCAAGTAGGCGTGTACATTTGTCATTTAGCATTTCACTGTCATACCTTTAGCCTGCTTCTATTCTACATTATTAGAGGCTTAATATTAACGTAGTTTCTTGAGTATTGCATTTCTTTAGTAATAACGTAACCTATAAATGTCTGAGGGAGTTTAGCCTCATAGCCTACCCCTGTTGTACACTTTCGCCGAGTTAAGGTACCTCGTTACCGTAGACGATAACTCTGTAGGGCGTTGGTGCTTTTGTTGTCTGGAGCATATAGTATTTGGGACTGGAATCGAGCGTGTCGTTGTCACTTAAGCCATTTCTGTCCTACGATCAAGAATCCCGAATATGTATTGCCGATCCAGCCGTAACAAAATGGCGACCTTGCACAAGATTCAGTAGTATCCTATCACATGTTTTTTGGAGAACTATTCTATGCTACCTAGTAGAGCTGGCTAGAATTTTCTTGCATATTGGAGGAATTTTTATTGTGTCATTATTGTATTGGTGGACTTGCAGATTGTTTCGTTAGGTGTCTTGAGTAGAGTCATTCAAGCATCTTTAACATTTTGTGAGTCGAGACTGCAATTAGTAATAAGCACTTTTTTTTGTTAATGAACAGCAATTGTATAACCAGCACTATGTCTAATGACTCATCATTTACGGGGGAGGATAACACGGTACAGCCTAGTGACCAGCAAGTACAGCAGATATTTAGGGAGGGGAGTGTTATAAGTGGAGAGAGGGATGCCCGGGCATTTTTGCAGACACCTTTGACCGAACAGCGCCTGCAGGCTATTGATTGTTACGGTCTTCGCTGTTTAGCCACGGTTTTGGGGCGGGACTGTCCTGACAGTTGGCCCAAGAGGAATTTGGTGGCATGTTTGTTGGGTGATGGCGATGGGGCGGTGGGTGGAGTGGGGTCTTGGGGGGTTCCCTCCAAGCCTCCATTCCACTCTACCCCTGAGCTGGGCCCTCAGCCAGCGAGTCTTAGCACGATGCAGCAGGAGGGTTCTCAATGGCAAGCTGGCTTACCCGTAAACACGTCTCGGTGTGGATCCCCCATTTTGTGCTCTCCCCCCCCAGGCCTGTCTCCTGAGATGTTATTTCAGCTAGAACTAGCTAAGTTTAAGCTGCAGGAGACTCAGATACAACAGGCTAGTATAGAACGCATAGAGGTTGCTAGAATCCAAGCCAATCAGGATGCAACCAGGTACCAGGCTGAAATGGATGTCGAGAAGTCTAGAGTAGAGACCACGGGGCGTCATCTCGGTGGTGGGCACCGGGTTACAGACTCACTTTCGCATTTAATTAAGTTAGTACCCGCATTTGATGAGACAGCAGTGACTGAGTTTTTTGCTCGTTTCGAAAAGAAGTGTCGTGAGTATGACTGGCCGGAGGTTAAATGGGCAGCATTAGTTTCATCACGTCTAGTGGGTAAGGGGTTGAAAGCCTACGATGCACTGTCACTGGACGAGAGTGTCGTGTATGGACTGGTGAAGGAGGCTGTGCTCCGGGCCTACGAACTGCAACCCGAAACTTATAGATTGAAGTTCCGTGGCGTGAGTAAGAAGAGCGACGTCAGTTTTATGGAGCACGCACGGGACTTAACAGATGCATGTAATAACTGGTTTCGGTCCGAGCACGCAGAGTCGGCTGAGGAAATTAAGCAACTTTTCTATCTGGAACAGTTTTACAAATGTACTGGAACCGATCTAACGCTGAACATTAAGGAAAAATGTCCCAAGACAGTAGAGGAGGCTGCCAAGATGGCAGACCTCAGATTATCATTGATTCGTGGTTGCGGTGCCGCTCAGAGGGCTGAGTCAGGGCAGAAGGGGCGCTATACCCCACCCACCAGAGTTTTCGATAATAACAAATCCTATGACACACATAACCACACTAAAAGCATTGCACCTAATAACACCTACAAACACAAGCCTCTCCCGTTTACTAAAGGTCAGGCCCCTTCTTCGCCCGCACAAGGGAAGAAGCCCATTGGGGATGTGAAATGTTACAAATGTCAGAAGCTAGGCCATTATTCACGTGAGTGCCCTAGTAACACTCCCGCTAAGCCGGTGTCATTGGTTCACAGTATCGGTGTGTCTCTGAAGGCTGCAGCAACTGCCTGGGGTAGGTTGTCAGCAGCTGAGGCACACGCGGTAAAGAAGCGTACGGAAGGCTCGACACCTGTCCGGGACACTTTCTGTAGCCATCGGGGACACGGGTTTGTGAGCTGGGGGAGTGAACTACGGAGGGTTGACTTGTTGAGGGATACGGGGGCTTCGCAAACTTTGTTGAGGAACTTCACAGGGAAACCGATAAATGCGGCCAGAGTTGTTGTGGTGCAGGGTATAAATGCTACGAGGTCATACCCACTTGTGAGGTTGGAGTTGAGAGTGGGAGAGGTGTGCAGGGAGCTGGATGTAGGGATCGTTGAGTGTTTGCCAGTTGAGGGCGTCGACCTTCTTCTCGGCAACGACTTTGCGATGCCCACTTCCGGGACTCCACCCTTAGTCGTTGCCGAGAGGGCGGCCGACGTGGATGGTGAGAATCGGGAATGGGTTGGGAGGTGCCAACAGGATGAGATGGCCTGTGTGGTAACCCGATCTCGCTCTGCGGCTCCTGCACAGCCTAGCACTCAACCTCGGGGACAGTGGAGGAAGGATCAGGAGAAGGTTGCTAAGGGCAGGAAAAGGGACATTGATTCTGCTGCACTTCTCGGTGATTCGGTACTTGGACCTATAATAAACACGGGAGTTGACTCTGGCCCAGAGATGGTGTGTAACAAGGCAGAGTTGGGTAAGACTTCGCGTGAGGCAAGAGCTGTAGCGAGAGCCACTAAGGCAGTAGAGCCTACTAGCCGGGGTAATGTCTTATTACAAAACCATCTTGATGCATTGACGCCCGGGGACATAAGTGAGCAGCAGCTGCAAGACGCTAGCCTAGCTCGTTATAGCAATGGTGCCATAGAGTTGGAGGAAGATGGGGATGCGAAGCCGGGAGATTTCTTTAGGCTCAACAGGATATTGTACCGCAGATTTTTAGACCCCAAATCGAAGTGGGAGGGCGGTGCGAGGGTAGTAGACCAGGTGGTTGTTCCAAATAAGTATAGAGAGTCCTTATTGTGTCTGGCGCATGATGTGCCGGTGGCGGGTCATTTGGGGGTAACAAAAACATTGGCGGCATTGGGCAGGTTTTTCTGGTGGCTTGGGGTCAAGGCTGATGTCTGTGCATGGGTGGCTGGGTGTGCGACCTTCCAGACAACGGGGAAGCCTAACCAGACAATCCCGAAGGCACCTTTGTTTCCCATACCTGTCACCGGGCCTCCGTTCAGCAAAGTTGTAGTAGATTTGGTTGGCCCTTTCCCGCCTACTAGTAGTGGCAATAAATTCCTGTTGACAATCATGGATGTGGCTACGAGATACCCGGACGCATACCCCATGAGAAACGGCTCGGCAAAGGCAGTTGTTAAAAACTTATTATTGTTCTGTTCCCGTTATGGATTTCCACGTGAGGTGCAGTCAGACCAGGGGAGCAATTTTACATCCAAATTGTTCAAGCAAACCCTTCAGTTGCACGGTATATGTTCTGTAGTGTCGTCAGCCTACCATCCCGAGAGTCAGGGAGTCTTGGAGCGGTGGCACTCGACCCTGAAGAGTATGCTACGCTGTTACTGTGCAGAACATGACACTGATTGGGATTTGGGTCTGCCGTATGTTCTGTTCGCTGCACGTGAAGTCCCAGGAGAGAGCCTGGGGTTCAGTCCAAATCAGCTAGTCTTTGGCCATAATGTGAGAGGACCTTTAAGTATGGTGAAAGAGATCTGGGAGGGCGAAGAGAAGCCGGGGTCTGTACTTAAATATGTCCTTGAGAGCCGGGAGAGACTTATAGGTTGCATGGCAGCGGCAGGTAATAACTTGGTTAATGCACAGGCGGTCATGAAGCACCAGTATGACGCCAAGGTGAAGCTTCGGGAGTTTTCGGTGGGTCAGGAGGTAATGTTGCTTTTACCTTTGCCTGGACACCCCCTTTCTGCCAAGTTCATTGGGCCGTATGTGGTGGCTAAGAAACTGTCCGACCTTGATTATCTCGTTGCAACACCTGACCGTAGGAAAAAACATCAGTTATGTCATGTTAACCTCATGAAAGAGTATGTGAGACGCCCCTCAGAGCCTCTCACTGTCCCTGTGCTGGCCTGCAGCGGCCAGGGTGGAGAAGGAGGTGGGGACAGTCATGCTGCTGAGGAGGATAGCTGGGACTGTGTCATTTCCGCGGAACAGTGGGCGGGGAATACTGAACAAGAGGCTAGGCAAGCTGTAAGTCACCTGCCTGAGCACCAGGGTGCTGCTGTCCTAGGCCTGTTCAGGTCATACCCCTCTGTTTTCGCCGAACACCCAGGTCTCACTACTCAGGTAACGCACGACGTGGACGTCGGTGATAATGTGCCCTTCAAGTCAGTGCCCTACCGTGTGCCCCCGGTAAAGTTGCCAGCTTTACGGGAGGAGTTAAAGTACATGGTTGAGAGAGGGATGATCACTGAAGGTTATGTGAAGTGGACATCACCCGTCACGTTGCAGCCAAAACCTGACGGCAAGGTGCGGTTCTGCATAGATTTTCGTAGGCTAAATGGCTTGACCACCACCAACCCTTACCCTTTGCCTCGAGTTGACGACAGCGTGGACAAGATAGGGAATGCAAAGTACCTTACTAAAATTGATCTTGTAAAAGGCTACTGGCAAGTACCCCTGTCGGACCGAGCTAAGCAAGTTTGTGGTTTTGTGGTAGATGGCAAGACCTACCAATGTAACGTAATGCCTTATGGGCTTAAGAACGCACCTGCCATGTTTCAAAACCTGATGAACGATATTTGTGACGAAATCCCTAACTGCACGGTCTACCTTGATGACGTGATAGTATATGATGACGATTTTGAAAATCACCTAAGGCACTTAGAGACCCTGTTTAGGAAGTTGCACGATGCTGGGCTGGTGGTGAACCTGAGGAAGTGCGAGTTTGTAAAGGCTACTGTGCAGTATCTTGGCTTTGTGGTCGGGTTAGGCCGGGTGTGCCCCCCCCTGAGCAAGATACAGGCTATCAATATGTTTCCCAGGCCCACCACTAAGCGCCAGGTCATGCGGTTCCTAGGTATGATAGGCTATTATAGGCGCTTCATCCGGGGATATTCTACTGTCTTAGCACCGTTAACTGATCTACTGTCGAAGTCAGTGAAGTTCTGTTGGGCTGCGGAGTGTCAGAGGGCTTTCGACCTAGTCAAGCACCTGGCCCCAGACTTCTCCAGGAGTTTTCAGCTGGCGACTGATGCCAGCGGTGTGGGTGCCGGGGCAGTGTTACTGCAGACTGATTCCGAGGGCTTGGAACACCCAGTGAGCTTCTTTTCTCGCAAGTTTAATTCGGCACAAAGGAATTACTCGACTATAGAGAAGGAGCTTCTGGCTATCGTTTTGTCGCTCAAACATTTCGAAGTTTATGTTCCAGCCTACGGCCCGGTAGTGACGATTTATACGGACCATCATCCCTTGAAATTCCTAAATCAGTTTCACAATCGGAATATGCGGTTGACCAGGTGGTCCCTAATGCTCCAAGAGTATAATCTCAACATTCAGCATATTGCCGGGAGTGAGAACGTGATAGCAGATTGTCTATCAAGGGTTGATGATCCAAGATAGTCGTGCACGGTGTGTGGGTTGAGCAGGAGTAAAATTAGGCTATCATAACGCCGTCCAAAAAGATTATAAAACAATAAAATAAACGAGAAAACTCTTTCTTTTTTTTAGTTTTGTAACTCTTTATTGTTGTAGCATGATGCATGCAATATTGTGTTTTATGTATAATTCACACTTCAGTTGTTGTGCACCTTTTGCAATTAGTGGCAGCTAAGGGTAGCAGGTCGGTTGGTTGCCTGTCAGATTTTGATAATGCTTCTAAGGTCGATTATCTAAAATCTTGGGGGGGCTGTGACGCACCCCAGTGCTGGGCAACGCAACCTGATTGTACTCCTTGGTACTCCACTGTACCGCCCGTGATCTGGCTACCGTCAGCCGCTATGTATATTGAGTGTGACAACTTATAACTATGTTCTTTGTATCTCTGCAAAGGTCTCGTCATGTGCTAACCAGTGGTGGGTTTTGTTTTAAGCCATGTCGAGACCTTCCATTTAATATGTAGTATCAATAGAGAAGTTGATAGATAGGATAATGGGAATTCAGAGAGAGAGAGTGAGTTGGGCTTCAGAGCAAGAGGGTAGCAACACGCCGCGCTGCCGGCCGGGTGGTTGCCAGACGTATGGACTGGTTGGCAGCCTTGCCCTTATAGCTAGGCGCGATAGGGTTGGTAGTCCATTGTTGCCTGCCTGGGCTGGGCCCATGTTGTCGTACAGCACACTGCCTGGAGGTTGGCTGTGTGTTCCAGGACTAGGTTGCCTAGAACCTTTGAGATTCTAACATCCCTTGCTCTCTCTCCCCACTTCTCACGGTTGCACTCTTTCTCTCTGACGACATTACTCTCATTTCATTCTTCTCTCTATTTAAATGCATAACCTTCCCTTGAGGTCCTAAAGGAGTTTCAGCACTCACCTCTCGTATTACTCTTAGGACAAGCATATATTTACATGTATTAGATTTAAGGGGTTAATGTGAACAGCGATCTTCTTGATGAGGATAGTTGGTGAACGTTCTACATGTTCACGAGTTATATGCCCTGCTCATCATCCCATTTGTGACTAGACTGGTGCCATGTGTAAGAGCCCGACCATGCCCAGGAGTTGTCTGTAGAGGGACGAGGACTTAGCCTTGATTTGCATACCGAGCCAGGAGCGAGTGTAGCACCCGAGACTACAGCTCGCTCGTAGTGCCGGTATAGTAGAGTAACGTAATTTATCTGTCCTTGTGTTCTCTACAGTCTTCTCCTGGGTTCTCGCTTTCGGTGCTGGGACTCGTTGTTCCTGTGACTTGGCCTGCTAGCTAGAACACATGGGGATGATGAGTGGGATATATCTTTATTTTACTATGCATTGCAGCTCTCTTTAAGTATATATCTATAACACTTTACAATACACATTACTCACACACAAGACAACACTATTAATACTTTCATGTATCAATTAACTGCACTGTCGTTTTGCTGCTGTGTCCGGAGTTCTGTTGCGTAGGGCGCATACGGACTCGGAGGGGAGACAGAGTGAGAGAAGCGAAGTAGCCTATGCGGTAGTAGGCTACCGGCGCAGTACTGTTGCCTGCAACCTTTTAGTTATTCCAAGTATAGATTCATTATTATAATAAGTGACTACTGTTTATGTTCCTCCCATGTGTATTATTAGGTATCTACTGGATCATGAACATCTTGTATGCTACATGCTAGTGCATGTTAGTAGGGGACAGTTAGTGTAGTGCACGCGCTTTCAAGTAGGCGTGTACATTTGTCATTTAGCATTTCACTGTCATACCTTTAGCCTGCTTCTATTCTACATTATTAGAGGCTTAATATTAACGTAGTTTCTTGAGTATTGCATTTCTTTAGTAATAACGTAACCTATAAATGTCTGAGGGAGTTTAGCCTCATAGCCTACCCCTGTTGTACACTTTCGCCGAGTTAAGGTACCTCGTTACCGTAGACGATAACTCTGTAGGGCGTTGGTGCTTTTGTTGTCTGGAGCATATAGTATTTGGGACTGGAATCGAGCGTGTCGTTGTCACTTAAGCCATTTCTGTCCTACGATCAAGAATCCCGAATATGTATTGCCGATCCAGCCGTAACAATGTATATACTCAGGCCCATACCCCGTAGGTAAGGGTGGCCGACTCGGGACAGAGCTTAAACAGAAACAACAAATTAAAATAATAAATAAAAGTTCACACACATTTACGTCATCCAGGAGAAGACCCAGAGACCAAGGCCCATTTGGGATCTCTAGCAAAAGATTCCCAGGTCCCAGACCTCCCGGAGAGGTTCCGGTCTCAGCAGGCAGACACCCAGCGGAGTGCACCACAATGCCCACCCATATCACTTCCAGGCATGGCCCTTCATATACAGTATACACCGGCTCCCCAGGCGCCTGACAGACTATCTGGTCCAACTGACGCCCGACCTCCACTCACTACAACTGCGTTATCACTCATCTATTCACAATAATTCTCCATTCATTCCTATTCATCACCACTTCTCTTGCCTGTTTTTCAGTCATCTCTCTATCTTCCAACATTTTTCATATCATCTCTCCATCTCCTCCGAGGTCTACCTCTCAATCTATTTCCCCTTATGTCTGACTCATATATATTCTCTTTGTAAGCCTTTCATTTCCCATTCATTCAACATGTCCATACCAGCATAGCACACTTCTGTCCACTCTGGCCAATAGGGATTCCTGTTGTCCCACTCTTTTACGCACCTCTTCATTTCTCTATCTGTCTATATGCATCACTCCACACACGCTCTTTAACTCATAAGCCGCGCACCTATGGTATTTGATAGTGCCCGCCATGCGATGGTATTTTGGTTCATTCCTGACAAAAATTGTCAATTTACCATATATATAATTAATACTTATCCATATAAACCTATTTTACTTTTAATATGAACATATGAACATTGGAAAGCAATATAGGTGAGATAATTCCCCTCCATTACTTGGTACCACTCCTACACATGTGTCCCCGTGTATCTCCAACCCTCTAAGCCAATCTGAGAGCTCCCTTTGTCTCTCAGTACCATACGAGACAAGAGTGAGAGAGGGTGTTTCTCTCTCGCCGATCAAGGTCAGATTACGACCGTGGGGCTAAAATATACGATTTTCACCAGCCAATTGCTGTTACCACTTGTTTTATTGCTTTCCAATGTTCATATGTTCATATTAAAAGTAAAATAGGCGTATATGGATAAGTATTAATTATATATATGGTAAATTGACAATTTTTGTCAGGAATGAACCAAAATACCTTCGCATGGCGGGCACTTTCAAATAACATAGCTGCGCGGCTTATGAGTTAAAGAGTGTGTGTGGAGTGATGCATATAGACAGATAGAGAAATGAAGAGGTGCGTAAAAGAGTGGGACAACAGGAATCCCTATTGGCCAGAGTGGACAGAAGTGTACTATGCTGGTATGGACATGTTGAATGAATGGGAAATAAAAGGCTTACAAAGAGAATATATGAGTCAGACATAAGTGGAAATAGATTGAGAGGTAGACCTCGGAGGAGATGGAGAGATGATATGAAAAATGTTGGAAGATAGAGAGATGACTGAAAAACAGGCAAGAGAAGTGGTGATGAATAGGAATGAATGGAGAATTATTGTGAATAGATGAGTGATAACGCAGTTGTAGTGAGTGGAGGTCGGGCGTCAGTTGGACCAGATAGTCTGTCAGGCGCCTGGGCAGCCGGTGTATACTGTATATGAAGGGCCATGCCTGGAAGTGATGTGGGTGGGCATTGTGGTGCACTCCACTGGGTGTCTGCCTGCTGAGACCGGAACCTCTCCGGGAGGTCTGGGACCTGGGAATCTTTTGCTAGGGATCCCAAATGGGCCTTGGTTTCTGGGTCTTCTCCTGGATGACGTAAATGTGTGTGAACTTTTATTTATTATTTTAATTTGTTGTTTCTGTTTGAGCTCTGTCCCAAGTCGGCCACCCTTAGCTACGGGGTATGGGCCTGAGTATATACATACATACATGTATATGAAGGAGACTAAAGGAAAATCTGCCTGTAACAAGTTCTCCCTCAAAGTTGAAAGAGTGACAGAGAGCCAAACTATGTCATAGAATGAGAGAAAAATAGATTAAGAGAGAGTTACATAGTTTATTGTTCAGTAGAAGAAAGACTGCGAAAATCAATTCACTCTTGGGTTAGACCGTTAGAGAGTTGGATGGAATAGGGGTGGGATTGTGTTGAAAGGTGGATGCCCCCAACTCTCAGTATATACAGTATATATATATATATATACTAGCAGGGGTACCCGGCATTGCCCGGGTAATCACCATAATCACCATCACTACTACAACCACTAGTACTACCATAATCACCATCATCAATCACTACTACCACAATCATCACAATACTACTACTACCATAATCACCGGCCTCGACCTCCCTGTGCCTCATTAAACGGCGCTCGATTTCGGCCGCTAAATGACCTCCGATTTTGGATCTGACCTCATCGGTACCCCCGTTTTGGGGGGCTGCGACCAACTTTCGTTCCATACACCTTTTCGATCGGAGGCCTCCTTCTGCCCCAAACGGCAATTTTTTTCGCATTTTTTTGCTCCCGTATACTACATAAGTTCTGCCGAAAATTGTATTAAACAAAAATGTCTCTGATTTCCACTAAACTCGCCTAAAACCATCTCCAAAGCCTGGGCATTCCAACGGTGCCCCACACTCCCACCTGGCACCAAAACTGTGGGAGGAGTTTAGTAACAAAAGTCGGGTAACTGATCGGGTAACTGACAAACATTGACCTTTATTTATTAAGATATATATATATATATATATATATATATATATATATATGTATATACAGTATACTGTATATATATATATATTATTAAATCAGTTTGTGTGTCTGTTTGTCTGTCTGTATGTTCTTAATAGGCGGCCGCAATTTTAGACCTGGGGAGCTGAAACTTTGCAAGTGGGTGTCAATTGACCTGGGTCAGGTCATAGAGGGGGCAAGGCCACGATCGGAGGTCGTTTCGAGGCCGAAATTGAAAACAAAATTGAAAAAAATTGCCGTTTGGGGCAGAAGGAGGCCTCCGATCGAAAAGGTGTATGGAACGAAAGTTGTTCGCAGCTCCCCAAAATGGGGGTACGGATGAGGTCAGATCCAAAATCGGAGGTCATTTAGCGGCCGAAATCGAGGTCGCCGTTTAATGAGGCACAGGGAGGTCCAGGCCGGTGATTATGGTAGTAGTAGTATTGTGATGATTGTGTGTAGTAGTGATTGATGATGGTGATTATGGTAGCAGAATTTAAACCCGGGCAACGCCGGGTACCCCTGCTAGTATATATATATATTTGTATATATATATATATATTGAGTATATATCACAAATACACGTTTCTAAAATGTTTCCAAGCTCTCAGTGGGGTTCGAACCGTCGACCGTCAGACGATAGCCGACTGCCGTGGTGTAGTTGATTAAAGCGTCGGCTATCGTCTGACGGTCGACGGTTCGAACCCCACTGAGAGCTTGGAAACATATATAATTATATATATATATATATATATATATATATATATATATATATACCGGTATATATAACTGATTAATTACGCAAGCACACACCAAATACTCACACACACCCACACACAGTTTGTATTTATGACTTTTTCCACGATATCTTATATGTATATGACGAAGATAAAGCAGTTGACATCGTCTACCTTGATTTAAAAAACAGCATGCGATAAAGTGCCTCATAAAAGACTGATAGTAAATCTTAAAGCTCACGGTATTCACGGGTTTGTTATTCATTGGATTCAGGATTGGCTAAACGAGCAAAAGCATTGAGTAGTAATTAACGGCAAAGCCTCATTTTGGATTAATGTTACAAGCGGTGTACCACAAGGCTCAGTTCTCGGTCCAATTCTGTGTTTTATATATATTAATGATATTGATGATGGGCTATCATGCAGAATCTCGAAATTCACTGATGACACAAAAATTGCAAGCAAAGTAAACTTCTCATCGCACATACAAGAGATTCAAAATTATCTAGACAAGCAATCAAACGGCTCAGACATGGCAGATGAGTTTCAATATAGATAAATGCAAAGTGCTCCACATCGGCAGTAAAAATGAAAGCACAAACTATTCGATTAACGGAATTCAACTAAGGAACGTAAATACAGAAACGTACCTTGTAGTAACTATAGCAAGCCCTGCTATAATATATATAATATAATATTATTACCGGCCCAACATTTCGCTGGAATTGTTGAAAAAAAAAAATATTGGCTTCATTGGGAGATCTTTTGAATATAAATCCGAAAACGTTTTACACACTTTATATAATTTATTGCTTTGTCCGCATTTGGAATATTGTGTCCAGTTTTGATTGCCATGCTATAAAAGGGACATTGACAAACTATAGAGAGTACAACGGAGAGTAACTAAAATGATTCACCGACTAAGAAACAAACCGTATGAGGAACGACTAAACGAGTTAAACCTATTTACCTTGACGAACTGCAGAATAAGAGGGGACTAATTCTAAGTGTTTAAAATGATCAAAGGCCATGACAACATGGATGCAAGTAAGTACTTCACACTAAATAACTCAAATTACTCAAGAAACTATGGTTACAAAATTGTCAGAGAGGCGTTTCATTCACACGAAGCGAAGCACTTCTTTTTCAACAGAGTGGTCAACTTATGGAACAAATTGCCTAGAAGTGTTGTAGAGTGCCATATAGTTCAAACATTCAAATTTCGCCTTGACAAATATATTGCCATGAACCCACGACTAACTGCGTTTTTGCCCGAGTAATGTGACCGTTTCAGTATCGTACATATAGTACTATATTTTAGTTTTCTGACCACAGTCTTTCTGGAGCTGAAGCCCTTCAGTTGATGGCTGTGGCAATATATATATACAGTATATATATTTACCGTATATATATTTTTTTATATATTTTTTTACAAGCAGCCTAGTAAGGACCAGTAGGTCTGTTGTTGCTTGTCTTCCTTTGTATATACACACACACGCACAGAGAGCGAGAGAGAGCTATATAAACTAACACAGATACACCGACTCCACAGGCTTTGCAGTCCTTACTACGCAGTCCAGCCTTAAATCTATAATAGTATACAGTTGCTAAACCTAGTTAAAGACAAGGACAGTGGAGAGGAAGAAGGAGAGAGAGAGAGAGAGAGAGAGAGAGAGAGAGAGAGAGAGCGAAAGGGAGCGAGAAATCATGTCTTCAAAATGCAGCCACCGGAATAGGTAGCCATTATGTTTTACATTTTTCCATCACTCCACTCTCTCTCTCTCTCTCTCTCTCTCTCTCTCTCTCTCTCTCTCTCTCTCTCTCTCTCTCTTTGTATATTAGCGTGCTTTAGCCGTAGATCTACTATTATAATATATTGTAGGCACCACATAGAGGATTACATTTAGTTTAGATTAGAACATATAATTTTTGGATATCAGATTAGATGCCTACGTGTATTAATTATTTGACACTGATAAATATTTTCTTAAATATATAGATAGATGCATGAACGTATGAATAACAGACTAAATAGACTAAAGGCTAAAAGACT
Source organism: Paralithodes platypus (assembly GCA_032716605.1). Lineage (NCBI taxonomy): Eukaryota > Metazoa > Arthropoda > Malacostraca > Decapoda > Lithodidae > Paralithodes > Paralithodes platypus. The sequence goes on from CM064482.1 coordinate 12,875,553, forward strand.
AAAATAAAACCCCGTATATGATTGAACAAAATATTACGATTTTAAGACTACCTATAAAGGTTGCATGTTAAAGTATATATTTCATTTTTACAGTATATATATATATATATATCCTTTCTGCTACTCTACTATTATATCTTATCTAAGACTTAGTGAGAGTCACGGCCACACTGTATTGGGGTCAAGCCAGTCTGGATCCATGCAGCCGTATAATGTAGTTTATATTAGCCTCATCACTCTCTACCTTCTCTCTCTCTCTCTCTTTATCTCATTCTCTCTCTCTCTCTCTCTCTCTCTCTCTCTCTCTCTCTCTCTCTCTCTCTCTCTCTCTCTCTCTCTCTCTCTCTCCACTGTATGTGTGTATATAATATTTTCTAAGTGAGTGAGGGAGACAAAAGGCACAACTGCCTGTGACGAGTGCCTCCCCCAGAGTTGAAAAAGTGACAGAGCCAAGATCAACGGACGTTCAAGCCAAAATGTTAAATATATAATATCCATTACACGATTCACGCAGAATACCGCTTAAGCACCCATCACACTATGCCGAATTAAGTGCCGACGCTCCATGACTTAAGGAGTGGCGATAGAAGGGGGAGACCACTGCTGAGTAAACTGGGTGATCGCGGTACGGAACGCCCACGGCGGGCAGTATAGACGGGCACGCTGCCTGATGGTGACTGGACGGGGTCAAGCGGCGACCATGCAAGACCTAAAGCAAGTGTCACACTATGCCGAATTAAGTGCCGACGCTCCACGACTTAAGGAGTGGCGATATAAGGGGGAGACCACTGCCGAGTGACGTGGGTGATCGAGGGACGGGATGCCCACGGCAGGCACTATGGACGGGCACGCCGCCTGACGACAACTGGAAGGGGTCGAGCGGCAACCATGCAAGACCTAAGGGAGATAAATGACGCCGCCGGGGCGGCATCATGCGCCTTAGCGCACAAACTGGTTGACGAGCGGCGAATATAGGAAGTAGGGCGGCGCCTAAAGATACTATGGCGGCGATGCACAGCCACCCTGTCACACTTGACCCCGACCGAGGCAAACCGGTCCGTTGGAGACGATGTTTGTGTGTGGGGGGGGGGGGGTATTAAGCTTGAGATCTAGGGAGGAAACTAAAAACATAATAGAAAGATCCATAAATGAGCAAATAAATACGCCCATCTCCCCCCATTAATTAAGTGTTTTTTTGAGTAATTGGTAATACAAGGCCATCTATAGTTAACCCTTTCAGTACCAATGACGTCTTTCTCGTTATAGTCTGGCAACTATTAGGTTATTTTATTATGCTTACGAAGGGCCAGTAGCAATCACAAGACCTACATTCCTCTTATTTATCTTTCTTAACTCCCAAAGACCGTTCTTAAGCTGCATAAAATTGTCTAAGTAGGGCAGAACTAAGGCAAAACAGACGTCACCACCACGTCCCATCGTTGATGGGATCGGATTAAGGGGACTGGTGATAATCGGGGGTCTATTTATTTATATATTAATTTATTTTTTAGTTTCCTCGCTAGACCTCCATCAAGCTTAAAAAAAACCACCCCCAAGACCCTCTATCGACGATGTTCGGTGCGGCGTTGCCAGGTCGCGGACTCACGGTATGCCCTCCCCCTATGACGCCGCCTGGGCGTTACCGGGTCGCTGTCTGACGGCAACCTACCTTATAGCGGCGTCTGACGCAGACAGGCCAGCGCCCTTATACCGTCTGACGCCTGTTGTACGCCGCCCGACACCTCCCGCCTACCGTCCCCGTCCCGTGCATTTACTAGACGCCGACTCAGCTCATGAGAGATGTGCGTGTCGAACTTTCCTGAGGCCCCTGACGACCTCTCCCGACGTCTCTCTTGAGTTGGCGCCCACCCACGATGCACGGCGATGTAGGCAAAGACCTCGTTACGACCCTTAAGTCGTGGAGCGTTGGCACTTAATTCGGCATAGTGTGACAAATGTCGCTGGTGTCCCGTAGCGCGCAAACTGGTCAGCGACAATGCTCCCGGTGAGCGGCGCCTATAGGAGGTAGGGTGGCACCTATTCGTAGTGGGCACGTGACGTCAGGTCACGTGACAATAATAAACAAATCTGTACCTGGCCGTCTGGTGCGGGGCTGCCGCTCGCTTGTACACAAAGAGACTGGTCAATGTTGTGTTGTACCAGGCTGGTTTAGCACACAAGACCAAGATAATGTGTTTTTTTATTGATATCAAACAATCAAAGATGTAAGGAAAATATATTAAGGAAACAATAACAAGCTTCAAAGCAGTAACATAGAGCAATACGATGAATAGATGAAAAGACCTAATATTGAGCTCTCTTCTCTAATACGTGTGGATGATTGGATTATTTTGAACATAATCTTAAGTAATTTTACCCAAAAATATATAGGCCTAGTTCATTAACAAAACTACAGATACATACCAATCAGACGGCAACAGTCAATAGGAGTAAAGTTGTGTTATTATTTTTGTTTATAAAAAGCAAAGCTCTTTATCATCCATCTCCTTCTGGAAACTGTCTAATATCTTCTTGTACTAGGCCTAGGCTTAACATTTATCTGTACTGACATTTATTGTCTCATTTTAGACAATATATTTGTATACACATTTATGTTTATCGATATATTAGGGAGAAAACCGAGATTCACGGCAAAGCGTATACCATTAGCCTACACTAGATTACCGTATCCTATGTAAAGCCAACTGAAAACAAAAGATTAATAGGACACCAACAATCTATTAACCACATTAATGATGTATATGAATGTTTGTTATGGTGGACGAGTGAGAGTAGGGGGGATTTTTCATGTGTTTTCGACCATTCCATTCTTACACAAGATATGTTTATATCAATCTATTTTACCTTCCATAATGAGAGACAATACGATTCATCACGAAGTGTAGCCTACCGGCAGATATATAACAAACGTATATATTATATACTAAATGAAGAGGCCAGGAATAATCGCGTGTCTTTAGATCTTTTCATATAGATTAAAATGTAGGTTAAGGTACAGATATGGTACCGGTATATCCTTTGTTTCAACAGACAAACTTCATGATAAATCGTATAAGGAACAAAGCACAATGTAAGGCATTGATCTTGGTACAATGTCAAAGCTGTTAGATGTAAAGTAAGTACCGGTAATAAAACAACACATATGAAAACAGATGATTATGCCCAACATTACCGGTATCTATCAACTGAAAATATACATATTTTATAATCTATATTTTATTAATTTCACCCCAACATATGCCACTTTTGTGAATAGATCATTTATACAATATGCTTACGTGTCGGATAAATTTCGTCTATATATGCAGGGAAATTAAGACTAAATTAAGTAATCTTATTGGCAATATAAGCGAAATACATCATAGTTTTACCATTTTAATGCAGCAAAATTATATAAATCTGAACTTGGCTCTTTTACCAACCACTGACGTGCAACAATATCAAACCCACCAAACCTACCTAAGAATTAACTAAACTAACGGTTTATTTGAGAAGGTTTAAGCAAAGCCCGTTGTATAAATATATGTTACCTTCCATAATAGGAGAATATACGATTTATCATGAAGTTTGTCGGATGAAACAAAACTATATACCTGGTACCGGAACCGTATATATACTTACCTACATTATTATGCATGTGAATTGGTCTAAAAATCTGGTCTTTTCATATAGATTATGATATAAAAGTGCGTTTCATCTCCGCAGGTAGGCTAGACTTCGTGATTAATCATATTTTATCTGAATGTGGAAGGTAAATGGATAAATGGCTTGTGCAAAAGGATCGATATAAACAGCTTTGTAAGGATGGAATGGTCGAAAACACAGGGACAATCTCCTCTATTCAAACCCATGCACCCACACAAACACTACATTGAGTAAAATTAATCAATTAACATTTAGTATTTTTAAGTCTAGCCCATTTATAAGGCGATATTTGGTGTAGGTTTTAACTTATGAACTTGTTTGAAGTCAAGTGTTGATTAAAATCCAAACTCGATCGTTGTATTTTGTCAACTCGGGTATTTTTATGGTTGCAGGAATTTTGCGGGTAGAGGATATTACAATAAGCTAAATACATCGGAGATTTGACCATATTAATTCACTAAACCTGTATATATGCATCACTGAAATTATAAGTAGGCCTAGCCTATGTACCAGTAGATTGTGTTACGTGCCTTTAATATTCTGTTCTCAAAGATTTCGGTACGGTATTCATGCGCCGTTCTGCTGTTGTAACAAGGCTTATAATCTTTATAGTATATCTAATTTCCAAAACTTAGACATCATTTGATCCCTCTCTCTCTCATTCTCTCTCTCTCTATATATATAAACAATAAAATACATATATTACAGATGGGAAGTGAGTAATGGAATGTTGGTGTCTTATAACAAACTTTGTTTTCTGCTTCGCATAATAATCATTAAAAAATATACGGAAAACGGATAAATATCAACGTACTCTGATGTAAAATGATACAATCGCCATGTAAATAATGATAATGTTTAAGTTAGCCCAGTAAATAAGGAGATATAGTTGGTGTTGATCACTCTTCATACTTCATGCTATTATCAAAAGGCAGTAATAAATCTTCATTGTCGTAATTTCCCTCTATTTTACCCTATCCTCCCCCTTCAGAGCACTAAGAATGTATGGCGATAACTTAATGTCCATAGTGTTCATGTTAGACACAGCATTACGAGCATATAAAGTAGAAACCGATTGATTCAATCGCATAGAGTTCAACGTGTTTATTTACTCGGGACAACGGCCATGACACGTCGCGCTGTCTAGTGAGAGAAGTCGGAACTTAACCCGCGCACACTATCAATAGGTACTACTGCGGAGATGGACGGCCACCCGGTCACACTGGACGCCTACTCCGTCACGATTGACCCCGACACACGAGCGGCAACGTTGCCAGGTCACGGACTCACGGGAGGCCCTTCCCCTATGACGCCGCCTGGGCGGCGACTCAAGAAACTTTCGACATTCGTCTTTGCTCATGGTCGCCGACTATATTTTACTGGACGCCGTCTGACGGCGTCCCACTCAAGTTGGGTTGCCTCAAAAAATATTGCCGAGCCCTTGAGATGGCGTAGGCTCGCCGCAGGTCCCCGCAGGTCATTAGCGGGTCGCCACCTGACAGCGACCTGCCTTATAGCGGCATCTGACGCAGACAGGTTGGCGCCCATTTATCGTCTGATGCCGACTGGACGCCGCCCGCCTACCGTCCCCGTCCCGTCCATTTCTTTGACCTCACTAGCCGCCGACTCAGCTTATGAGAGTTGTGCATGTCGAACTTTTCCTAAAGCCCATGACGACCTCTCCCGATGTCTCTCTTGAGTTGGCACCAACCCAAGACGTGTGGCAATGTAGAAAAAGACCTCGTTACGACCCTTAAGTCCTGGAGCGTCGGCACTTAAATCGGCATAGTGTGACGGGTGCTTTAGCTATACAAATATATCGAGCGGCATCGTTGCCAATGTCTGGTAGGTAGGTAACCCAATTATGCACCTTATATATATATATATATATATATATATATATATATATATATATATTTGTGTAGCTAAGTGGTAGTCTGCGTGAACCTCGTAATGGATATTTTGTTATAACAAACAATATCTAAACAACCATTGCAAAGATGTCCTTTTATATTACCTCATTAAATGCAGAATAGATAGTAGAAGCTACTTGTATTATAAAAAGTTATAATAATATATATATATATATATATATATATATATATATATATATATATATATATATATATATATATATATATATATATATATATATATATATATATATATATATATATATACAGGTTTATATATACAGGATTCTGATGAGAAACTGCAGCGGGTAGTCAAAGAGTTTGGTGTGGTTTGTGGAAGGAGGAAACTGAAGGTGAATGTCAATAAAAGTAAAGTAATGGTGTGTAATAGGGGAGAGCATAGGGTGAATCTAGATGTGAGGCTGGATGGGGAAATATTGGAACAAGTAGAGTGTTTTAAATATCTAGGAGGAATGATAAGCAGGAGTGGAGGTATGGAAGTGGAGGTAAAACAGAGTGTGTGTGAAGAAAGGAAGGTTTTCGGAGCAATGGGAAGTATGTGGAAGACGAGAAATCTCGGAGTGAAAGTAAAGAGTGCACTGTATCAAGGAATTGTTGTGCCAACAGTGATGTATGGGGCTGAGACATGGGCTCTGAAGAAAAAGGAGAAAAGAGGGCTGGATGTGATGGAGATGAGCTGCTTGAGGAGTATGTGTGGAGTTACTCGTAGAGACAGATTGAGGAATGAAGAGATACGTAGGAGAGTGGGGCAGCAGGAACATTTGTCAGCCAGAGTGGACAGAAGGGTGCTGAGCTGGTATGGTCATGTTGAACGAATGGGAGATGAAAGGCTTACAAAGAGAATATGTGAGTCAGGTACAAGGGGAGATAGAAGGGCAGGAAGACCCCCATTGAGATGGAGAGACTGTGTAAGAAAGGCTTTGGATGATAGAGGAATGACTATAGATCAGGCAGGGGAAGTGGTGGTGGACAGGAGTGAATGGAGAATGCTTGTGAATAGTTGAGTGAACACGTGGTCATTTGGAGTAAGGGGTCGGGCGCAAGTTGGACTAGATAATAGTCCATCAGGCGCCTGGCCCGGGGAGACGATTAATATGAAGGGTGTGCCTGGAAGTGTGGTGGGAGGGCTTGTGGCTTTGGCTCCGCTGCATGTCTGCCTGCCGAGATCGGAACCTCTCCGGGTGGTCAGGGGCCGGGGGAGTGCTGGAGCGACCTTGGTAACCCTGGTCTCTGGGTCTTCTCCTGGGTGACCTGGATGTGTGTGAGTTTGTGTTTTTTATCTGTGTTTATTTTTTGTTTTATGTTGTTTTTGTGTTTTCCCTGTTCTTGCTCTGTCTTGAGTCGGCTACCCCCAAAATGGGGATTGGGCCTGAGCATATAGATAGATAGATAGATATATATATATATATATATATATATTGTGTGGTGGGCTGACCCTTTGTCAGAGTGAGGGTTGGTTTCCTCTACTTCCCATAGCCCCTTCTATCTTTTTCTCCTTCTGCATCTCTAATTTTTTCAAATGGCGTAGGGATGCGGCGACCCCAACGCCCGCCACTTTCTGGTGCAGGTAGCCTCCTCTGTGATGGAGGGGTGAGAAATTTCCACCACCGCTTTTCTCCGGCGAGACGTAGAAGTCGGCTAAAGGGGATCGGGGGCGGGGGGCCTGGTATCCTTCTCCCCTTAAATAAATCTACCAAAAAAACGAGACAGAGATAGGGGCGAGGGAACGCGTTCGTGGTCCCGGACCCTAAGAATGGGAGCTTTGAATGTGCGTGGATGTAGTACGAATGAGAAGCGAGAAGATATTGGAAGGTTATTTGAAAGAAGGAAGTATGATGTGCTTGCACTGAATGAAACAAAGATGAAAGGAGAGGGAGAAGTGGATTTTGGAAACGTGATAGGTAGAAAGTCTGGAGTAGACGAGGGAATCAGGGGGAATGAAGGAGTGGCTATTATTGTGAAGGAGGAGTTGAGAGAGTTTATAAAAGAGTGGAAAGAGGTGTCATCAAGGCTAATGTGGGTGCGAATGCGGTTTAAGGGTGAAAGGTGTTTTTTTGTAAGTGCGTATGGACCAGGAAGTGAAAGAGAGTTAGACGAGGTAGAGGGTTTCTGGGAGGATTTGAGAGATTGTCTACAAGGGATTGATGAAAATAAAAAAATTATAGTTTTAGGGGACCTAAATGCTAGGGTAGGAAATGAGCCTGTTGAGGGAGTCATCGGTAGTTTTGGTGTGGATGGTGTAAACGAGAGTGGAGAAAGTCTGAAAAATGTATGTGAAGAGTGCAGATTGAGTGTAGGTAATACATTCTTCAAAAAAAGGTGTATACACAAGTACACCTGGCATAGACTTGTGAGGGAAGAGATTGTAGAGAGGGCATTGATGGATTATGTGCTGGTGACAAGGGAAAGATTATGTAGACTGCTGGATGTGAATGTGATGAGAGGTGAGGCGGAGGGTATGTCAGATCATTACCTGGTGGAGGGAAAGCTAAGGGTTAAGAGTTACAGGAGAATAAGAGATAAGCGTGAAGTAAGAGAGGTAATAAAAGTTAGTGAGTTAGAGAAGAGTGCAAAAGAGAGGGAGTACAAGGAAAGACTAAATGAAAAGTGGATGGAAGTGAGAGAGATGGAAGAGAGAGAAGTAGAGGTTGAATGGCAACAGTTTAAGGAAGGAGTGAAAGCAAGTGCAGAGGTAGTATGCGGCAAAAGGAAAGTAGGAGGCAGAGGTATCAGGAAGGGAAGCGAGTGGTGGAATGATACGGTGAGAAAGGCAGTTGAGGAGAAGAGACAGTGTTTTGAGAGGGTTTTACAGGATGGTAGTGTTGAGGTATGGGAGAGGTACAAGAAGAAAAGGAGAGAGGCAAAACGGAAAATTAGAGAAGCGAAAACAGATGCAAACGAAAGGTGGGGTCAAAGGTTGAGTGAGAATTTTGAAGAACGAAAGAAGATGTTCTGGAAGGAGGTAAATAAAGTAAGGAAAGGAGGACAAAAGAGGGAAGAGTCAGTGAAAGATGCAAATGGAGAATTACTAGTGGAACCAGTTGAAGTGAGGAAAAGATTTTTTTTTTTTTTTTTTTCTATGTGATTGAGGGAGGCAAAAGGCATAACTGCCTATAGCGAGTGCCTCCCCCATAGTTGAAAGAGTGACAGGGCCAAAATCAAGGGACGTTCGAGCCAAAATGCCTGGACACACGGAGTTTGAAGCAATTTAAGTCATAGGAAGAGGGAAAGACTGATTCTGGGAGAGAGTTCCAGAGCTCAGCTGTTGAGTAGAAGAAAGTTTGAGAGTAACGTTTCACTCTTGGGTTGGAGAGTTGCACAGAGTAGGGGTGGGATTGAGTTGCAAGACGGGTACCACGTGCCCTACGTAAAGGAGGTGGTATGCACTGGGATAGCTCTGAGGAACACTGATTATTATAGTAGCGATAGAATAGCGAGAGAGATGCAACATTGCGGCGGAGAGAGAGAGATTGCAGAGAGTTGGTGAGTGGACGGGAGTTAATGATACGAAAGGCCTTCCTTTCAACTTTGTCTAGGAGAGCAGTGTGAGAGGAACCTCCCCACACATGTGAACAATACTCAATACAAGGGCGCACTATGCCCCTGTACAGAGCAAGAAGCTGTGCAGGGGAAAAGAACCCCTAAGGCGGTTGAGCACACCCAGCTTCTGGGAGGCTGCCTTAGCAAGACTGGTAATATGGTCCTTCCAAATGAGAGCAGAAGAAAAAGAGACACCAAGAATATTGAGAGAAGATGAAGGGTTGATTTTTGTATTGTTGAAGAATAAGGGATAGTCCGCTGGGAGATCCTGACGGGTAGATAGATGGAGAAATTGGGTTTTGGAAGCATTAAAGTTAACAAGGTTTTCTCTGCCCCAATTGGAAATAGTATTTAGATCAGAATTTAAGAGTTCTATGGCTTCATTACGTTTGTCGTTGAGGGCTGGGGCGTTCTGAAAAACTAATGGAGTAGTGTAAGGTTGAGTCGTCTGCGTATGCATGGATGGGAATTAAGGTACAGTTAAGGAGATCATTTATAAAAATTAGAAAGAGAATAGGAGATAGGACAGAGCCCTGAGGAACACCGGAGTTTATAGGGTGAGGAAGTGAACAATGGCCGTCCACAACCGCAGCTATGGAACGGCGGAAAGGAAATTAGAGACAAAGGCACAGATGGAGGGATAGAAACCGAAGGAGGGTAGTTTAGAAATTAAAGATTTATGCCAGACTCTATCGAAGGCTTTCGATATGTCTAGTGCAATAGAAAAAGTCTCACCGAAGTCCCGAAAGGAGGATGACCAAGAGTTAGTAAGATATGAAAGAAGATCACCAGTAGAGCGACCCTTAACCCGGGAGCTGCGGGGAGACTCTTAAGAGTTCCCCCGGCGCACTGCGGGGAGACTCTTAAGAGTCAGAGAAAAAAAAAATCAACTTTTGACATCGAAAAAAAAAAAAAAAAAAAAAAAAAAATTTGTTTTTTTGGCCCCTGGGCCATGCAAAATCTCAGTCCTCTACCTCCCCTCCTTCCCCACTGTCCTCCTCTCCTTCAGTTATCACCTATTTTCCCTGTTATTCCCTTATTCTGAGGTATATTTTCGTGCTAACATTAGAAATCCGATTGGAGGGTGTGGTCATCACTGATAGCAAGCGAGTGCAAGAGAGAGAGAGAGAGTATCGATCGACTGTGTCTCAGTGGCCTTGGGGGAAATTGGCGGGAAAGCAGATTGCCTCACCCATACATTATACAACTCGCGGGCTATATCTCCGATTTTGACCATCCAAACGCTGTTTTCACTCGTTTTATTGTTGTTTCAGGTTAATACCTTTATAATCAACCCATAATAGGCACATATGGATAAGTATTAATGCTATTAATGGCACAATGAATATTTTAGTGACGGAAACACCTCAAATACGTCAGCACAGGGGGACGTTTCCAATTACCCCCATGCGCACTTCAGAGGTTAAGGAAGCCATACTGGCGATCTGAGAGCAGATTATGAGAAGAGAAATGCTTAAGAAATTTGGAAGCAAGAATAGTTTCAAAAACTTTAGAAAGACAAGAGATAAGAGCAATTGGACGATAGTTGGAGGGTTGAGAGCGGTCACCCTTCTTTGGGACAGGTTGAATGTGAGCAAACCGAGTATGCCGAGTATTTTGAATCTTTGTTAAATACAAGAGATGGAAGAGAAGCAGTGATTGAAGCAGAGGTGGATGGAGATAGGTTACCCAGGCCACCCAGGTGGCAGGGAATGAATGAAAGGATTGAGGAAAATGAGGTGAAAGAAGCAGTGAAACAAATGAGAGCGGGAAAAGCAGAAGGTTTGGATGGTATTGCTGTGGAGTGTATAAAGAAGGGTGGAGATGTGATAATAGATTGGTTGGTGAGACTTTTCAATGTGTGCTTTGCTGTGTCAATGGTACCAATAGACTGGAAGAGTGCATGTATTGTGCCATTGTACAAGGGGAAGGGAGATCGGCAGGAGTGTTCAAGTTATAGAGGTATTAGTTTATTGTCAGTGGTTGGAAAGCTGTATGGCAGGGTGTTGATAGAGAGGATAATAAAGTGTACGGAAGTTGCAATAGGAGAAGAACAGTGCGGTTTTAGGAGGGGAAGAGGGTGTGTGGATCAGATGTTTGCAGTAAGACAGTTATGCGAGAAGTATTTAGCGAAGCATAAGGAGATATTTTGGGCTTTTATGGACTTGGAAGAAGCGTATGATCGTGTGGACCGTGAAGCAATGTGGAAGGTGTTAAGGATTTATGAAATAGGAGGAAATTTGTTAGAAGCAGTTAAGAGTTTTTATGAAGGGAGCAGAGCATGTGTGAGAGTAGGAAATGGTGAGTTGAGTGAATGGTTTGAGTTAAAGGTAGGTTTGCGAAAGGGTTGTGTAATGTCACCATGGCTGTTTAATATGTATATGGATGGTGTGGTGAGGGAGGTGAAAAGGAGAACTATGGGAAGAGGATTGGGTTTAGTAGGAAAGAATGGTAGAGATTGGGAGTTGAATCAGTTGCTGTTCGCTGATGACACAGCATTGGTGGCGGCTTCTGATGAGAAACTGCAGCGGGTAGTCAAAGAGTTTGGTGTGGTTTGTGGAAGGAGGAAACTGAAGGTGAACGTCAATAAAAGTAAAGTAATGGTGTGTAATAGGGGAGAGCATAGGGTGAATCTAGATGTGAGGCTGGATGGGGAAATATTGGAACAAGTAGAGTGTTTTAAATATCTAGGAGGAACGATAAGGAGTGGAGGTATGGAAATGGAGGTAAAACAGAGAGTGTGTGAAGGAAGGAAGGTTTTCGGAGCAATGGGAAGTATGTGGAAGACGAGAAATCTCGGAGTGAAAGTAAAAAGTGCACTGTATCAAGGAATTGTTGTGCCAACAGTGATGTATGGGGCTGAGGCATGGGCTCTGAAGAAAAAGGAGAAAAGAGGGCTGGATGTGATGGAGATGAGCTGCTTGAGGAGTATGTGTGGAGTTACTCGTAGAGACAGATTGAGGAATGAAGAGATATGTAGGAGAGTGGGGCAGCAGGAACATTTGTCAGCCAGAGTGGACAGAAGGGTGCTGAGCTGGTATGGTCATGTTGAACGAATGGAAGATGAAAGGCTTACAAAGAGAATATGTAAGTCAGGTACAAGAGGAGATAGAAGGGCAGGAAGACCCCCATTGAGATGGAGAGACTGTGTAAGAAAAGCTTTGGATGATAGAGGAATGACTATAGATCAGGCAGGGAAAGTGGTGGTGGACAGGAATGAATGGAGAATGCTTGTGAATAGTTGAGTGAACACGTGGTCATTTGGAGTAAGGGGTCGGACGCAAGTTGGACTAGATAATAGTCCATCAGGCGCCTGGCCCGGGGAGACGATTAATATGAAGGGTGCGCCTGGAAGTGTGGTGGGAGGGCTTGTGGCTTTGGCTCCGCTGCATGTCTGCCTGCCGAGACCGGAACCTCTCCGGGTGGTCGGGGGCCGGGGGAGTGCTGGAGCGATCTTAGTGACCCTGGTCTCTGGGTCTTCTCCTGGATGACCTGGATGTGTGTGAGTTTGTGCTTTTTATCTGTGTTTATTCGTTGTTTTATGTTGTTTTTGTGTTTTCCATGTTCTTGCTCTGTCTTGAGTCGGCTACCCCCAAAATGGGGATTGGGCCTGAGCATATAGATAGATATATATATATATATATATATATATATATATATATACTGTATATATATGAAAGATATGAGCATAAAACAAACTATGCACAGTAAGAGTTTATTAACTTTTTAGTTTAGGCGGGTTTCCAAATATTTTCCGAAATTGTCCACAATTGAAAACACTTGCATAAAGTAGATAAATATGTCCAGAACACGATGGTGTTTCTGAAATTGTTGAAAATGTTATTTTACGATATATCGACCATATAATATAGCCTACTTTGAATTAGTGAGTGATATCATCTATAATTATCAAGCAACGCTCTATCAAAGTAGGCTATAATAAATTATCGATATATCGGAAAATATGACATTTACAACATTTTAATAAACATCATCGTGTTCTGGACATATTTATCTGCTTCATGCTAGTCTTTTCAATTGTGGAACATTTTGGAAAATATTTGGAAACCCGCCTAAATGGCCGAATACCAACATTCACGCTTAGGGTGTCAGTGAATACCGTCTGTCCTCAATAAGAATTGGCACATGTTTAAAGGACTATGAAAGGACATGAATAATACCGCCCACTTGACATTTTATATTTTTGTCTCCGAATTAGGTGAAAACTGGTGTACACTTTTAGCGGTAAATACAATTTTCTGAACCTCTAATTACTCCTACAAAATCACCTGTATTATCTTTTTTTAGTGTTCAATCAACTCAGTAAAGGTGGTTCTGGAGATGTATTAGACCACTTGTTAAACCAGGTATTTTACTGGGGTTGATTGGTTTAATGACTGGAGGAGACAAATTCGTTTCAACACATGCACAAAAAGTAATAGAGAATATTTATAACAAGACGTACATTCATATTATGTTTATTGGCACAAGAATATTGCATACGTAATACTATAATAATGGTAAAGAACAAAATATATATAAGGCGCACGAGCGAGGCTCCACTAGTTTTTACTCGTAAGACTGTTATTTCTACAATAAAGATTAGTGCTCCCTTAAATCAAGGTATTTATACTAGCACTCGATAGGATAGGTAATTATTAACCTGGCAGCTGCGGGGAGACTCTTAAGAGGTTTTACTGGGCGACTGCAGGGAGACTCTTAAGATCCTAGGCCTAAACAAAAAAAAAAATTAAAAGCCCCTGCAGTAGCACTTTAAAAAAAAAAAAAAAATCTGTTCATACCTCATATCACTTCCCTACATCTGTCAAAGTCCCCTCCTTCCCCCCTTCAATTATCACCTATTTTCCCTGTTATTCCCTTATTCATTGGTATATTTTCGTGCTAACATCTGGAAGCCGGTTGCAGGGTGTGTATGTTAGGTAAGGTACAGGGTGGGGTGAGACTCTCAGTCATGCTTTAGAGCTCGCGAGAGGTGGGGTTGCCTCGCTCTGCTCCACATTTCATGAATGGGCCGCTCAGTATTTATTCGCGATTTTGACCATACAAACACTATTCCCACTTGTTTTATTGTTGTTGCAGGTTACCATCTTCATATTAAATGTAAAATAGGCGCATATGGATAAGTAATAATTATATGTATGGTAAATTAACGATTTTAGTGAGGAATGCATCGAAATACCTGCGCACAGGGGTATGGTGTATAATACAGGGGCTGCGCAGCTGAGAGGTTAAGGACTGTTTTCTAATTGAAGGATTACACTTGTCCTGTATTTGAGATCAATTTATAAGAATGGCACTTCCTTCAACTGAGGTATTACATTTGTGTTAATAACGTTTATATAGGAAAATACTGCACGCGAACTTGTTGGAGTAATATGCATAGAGTTATTTTAGAGGAAGCGTCTAATGAGGTTTTCTTTCCAATTTCCTTCTCCAGATAGTTAGGAGTATAATATTTAGTATTCACTTGGTATTAATATGATCAGATTTAATATTAGTACTTCCTTAATTTATTTGGGCATCACTAGTACTTTCTTTATATTTTAATTTGCATAAGAATCAAAGAGTATGATTTCACTGGAGTACTTTATTATATATAGGCGCATCATTAATACTCTTCACTGTTGATCATTCATAAATACTCTCTCTAAATACACTTAGTATAAATCACTTGTCACAGTTGTTTCTCCTGTGTATTTATAACGGTATAGTAATCTATAATAATCGCACTATTTATTTGTAGAGTATATACTTATAGTCTTCGGTAGATAAGTTGTGCCGTGGTGGTGATCCTGACGTGGCTAGATGACAACAGTTGTGCTCGAACTCTTAAAGTTGGACTTTAAATAATACCTACTGAGATGACGGGCCCAAAACTTACACCAGTTAACTTTACACCAGTTAACCACACCAGTAAGAAGTTTTATTTCACCCCCCTCCTTCCAAAGAAAACGGAGGACTGCCCCCTGGTCATTAAGTACCCTTTCACTAAGTCCTTCAGGGCCCTCCCCCTGGTCCTCACTATCAAAAAGGAAATTTCTTTGAGCCTCCAGGACCCTCCCCCTGGATCCTCAGGACATCCCCCTGGTCCTCACTATCAAGAAGGACACTTCTCCATCACCTCCACCCAGATCTAGATTACTCAGAAAATATGTTTATGCAATCTACTCACCAGTGCCCAGAATATTACAGGGACAAATGGACCTGATAGTGCCTGACAACTCCATGCCCCCGAGGATACAACTACAATCCCCTATGTGTATGTCTGAGTATAATTAGAAGACCTGCAAGACAGCTGCTCCAATTTTAGCTTTAAGTGTTTCCTATTTTTCATAGCAGCCCTGAACCTTCCAGCTGCCCCATTAAATATTGTAATATTACCTTGGAACCAGGCCCATATGATAATACCTGAGTTTCAAGGCTAGAATGTATATGTACCCTCACAACAACCATTTTTCCTCTTTCCTCTATACCCCTTTTCCCTCGAGTTCATTGACACCTGAAGCAAGAAAATATTTGCATAGGACCTCAGAAAAACCTGAGGAAAATACACACCACCTCACTTACTGACTAGGCATTACCTCTCTGGGATGGCCTAGTTAAGGTCAGTGTTGCTACGGTGCCCCCCCCCCCCCCTTCACCTCGCCCCCCTGGTTCTCGAGAGTGCCCCCTGGACGTTGGCCCCCTTCCGGATTGCTGAAGGGCCACCTGTCTGTTGCCTGGCGCCCTGAACCGCCTGCTCCAGCTATGGACGTAGGCCTGGACCTATGACCCCTGCTCGAATTACGTAAACAGGCCTGGACCTAGGACCCCTGTTTGAATTACGTAACCAGGCCTAGATCGAGGACCCCTGCTCGAGGAGGTAACCAGCTGTGTAAGATTGGCTACTACCCTCTACGCCGGCCAGACCAGCACTCTCGCCCCCCTGCCCTCCCAAATACTTAAGTGTTTCTGTGTCTTTCTCTGTTGTGAGGTATTGATTATGTAATTATGTGAACCGTGTTGTGCCCTGATTTACTTGTGATCTGTGCCCAAGATCCCGTACTTGCGTAATAAGTTTCATCCTTCTGAACCTGTGTTATTCAGTGTTAATCTTGCCTTAACTCCTTGACCCTTGTTCAAGACTTTATTTAATTTATAACTTACGCATATGTTACATATCAGTGTCATTAACATATATTCAGGCCCCCCACGCTCGCAGATTTACTGACTACGTCGTATGTTGATTTGTTACTTGTGAGTTGAAGTCCCAATATATTTCGTGATCAATCCATTTATATAGTCACTATTTACCTAGAACCTATGCCCAATTTTCCAACGATTGGTCAGTGTAATTCCTAAAAACTATTCAGTAATCGCATATGAAATATATCTTATAGACGTGCTTTTATGTTCTTGTAAATCTTGATGTTGTGATATTTCGAATACCATGTTTAGGAATTCTTTCCTCCGTGTTTCGTGTCATTTGCATCCACCATACACTAAGTGAATCTGTGTATTTTATTCACCTCGCCCTGTTAACCCGTTCAGGCTCGAGCCTGGTACTGCCTGTTTTAAGTATCAATGAGTAGGACTTCGTCGCCTACGCCTATGTACTTATTGTGCCTGTACATTTTATTTACCTCACCCTGTTAACTAGTTCAGAAGCGAATCTGATGTTGCGTTAAATATCAATGAGCTAAACTTCGTCATTAGCGCCAATCTAATTACTAAGTACGATCTATCGATCGATATCTGTTAATCAGTCAGTTCTCACTGTTTGAGATTAAACTATAGTATTCATTCAAGGCTGAGTCTTTTGGAACTCAGTTAGT
>CM064482.1:12897527-13105439 GCA_032716605.1 Paralithodes platypus
ATTTTGGCTAAAAACACCCCGCTGGGCGGTACATATAAATAAACGTCATAGGCCGCTCTTAAGGTGTTAATACCCACAACAACAAACACACTAATTGGGGTAGACAATTAAGTACCAGTGCACCTAATCATGTACTCCCTTAACCCGTTGAGCCCCGGCTAGTTATAATATTGTGTTCACCCTAGTCCCAACCCATTTTCACTTCTTTTTTTTTGTTTGCTAAAATGGAAGACAAGGATGAGAAATGAAAAAAAAAAAAAAAAAAAAAAAATCACCTCGGATATTTTTTTTTTTGTGGGGGGGGGGGAGCCTCAACAAAATGTGTTGAGCCAAAATGGAAGAGAATGGTGAGAAATGAAGAAAAAAAGAAAAAAACTCGCCTCGGTCATTTGGGGGGGGGGGGGTCGAAAGTTCGTCTCCCCCGCATGACCACCCGCCCGGGAGCACTAGGGTGAAAACTGAGTATGGCATTGTATGGCATACATCCTAAGGAGTGTCTCACATAAATTTCAAGCCTCTAGCTCCCATACGACCGGAGTAATTAAGGTTCAAAGTGGCGGTGAACTAAGGGTGTAAAGTATCTCCACTAAGCCCACCACCACCGGCCGCGCGGCTGTCTTGGCCCGCTCACACCTACCGGCCCGGCTCCCACACACACTACGGTACCTCCCCCTCCTATTCTCCCGCCATTTCCTACCTTACGAGCCACGTAAATGATTTTAATATGCCGGATGCACGTGATGCGTCGCTGGGAGTTGGTGATAACAAACTGCCGACGCATCACGTGCGACGCTGGGTCTCACTGGGATAAAGAACAAGGGGTGGCCCAATCTCATTAAGTTAATCGTCCAGTGATAGATAAATTAACCATCCAACTGAATGATGATCTTAAAATTCCCTGCAGTGGTCATACCTTTGGCTGAGTTGTCTTTGGTGGTGTCAGTCAGGTCAATAAGGACATCGGTGTGAGGAGGACTTCCGGTGAGGTTGGTAGTAGTCCTTCTGGGCTTCCTCATCATGGCGGTGGTGTAGTTGAGAGGTAGACGGGCGCTTGGACTTTAGTTGGTTATGATGCCTTTTCTTGTTTCCTCTCTCTCTTCTACTTTTATTACTCCTTGGCACTTCAGGATTGTCCATGTGGTTGGATAAGTTTTTCTTTGGTTTTGTAGGTGTTATGGCGATGGCAGCGACTCTGGCATATCTTATTGGACTGTGTGTTGTTCCCTTGTGGATTGGAGGTGTGGTGGGCAGAGGAGAAGAAATGCTTAGTGATGAAGCACGTCGGGGAAGTTGTTTTTCCGTTATTTCACAACTTTTTCTAATTTGTGTCTAATTATGGGATTAGGCGATTAGGAATTTAAGTGATATTTCATACCAATTTTCAAGACTTTCACAACTCGCTATGTACAAACGGGGTAAATATTTAAAATTAATTTCATAGCTTTATAGAGCTATTTATGTGCTTTCCAATGGTATATAAATCATTCTTATATGACCAATAATTACGGAGCCATTTCATCTCAAACTGAGTTAATTTACATTGAGAAAAACCTGTGTAAATCTAAGGTAATTGGGTAAAATTTGTCAAGCTTCTTCTCAAAAATGACTGCACTTAATGCACAAACGGGATGGAGCACAAACAAAAAAACTTGGGGAGTTTATAGAGCTTTCTCCATTCTTTCTATTGATATATGTACGATTATCGTACAACCAGTAGTTCTATCTATCTATTGCCTGACGCCGTGATGCCCGAAGGGGTGGCCACGAACGAACTGCCCCCATGCACCTCTGTCCCCAGTCAGTCGACGCCCGTCCTCCCAACCAGCACCGCCTTCATTCATATTGTGAGAAATAAATTGACTACACTGGTATCTGGGTAGTGTTGGCAATAGCCTTCCAATAGGGTAACCTCATTAGAGTGAACCATTTCCTACCAGAAGCTGGTGATTGTAAATATTGTAAAGGATAATTAATATTAAGTAATTTAGAACTGTATAAGATTACATTGGCCAAGTTAATTTAGTAATAGAACCTTGTAGGATTAAAACTTAGAGGTACTGTATTAGGGATCAGTTTTGACATTCCCGCGATCGCAGACGAGATCCACAATTTGTAATGGTAATCTTAACCCCTGGATGTTATGTTTACTAAGTCGTTGTGAAACGATATTTATATCAGTATTTATATAATTAAATGCTTATTTGTCATTTATATGATAAAGTGAAGAGGGAATGAGCCCTTGGTAACAAATTAGTATATAATTTATTAAAGAGTCGGAAATTTAAATTCCGACAGACGCCATTGAACTTTTGAGCTACTATGACGTGTCTCGTGACCTCTCCCGCAACACTCACCGCGCCCGGCCCGGAGTCCTGACCTTTAACCCTTAGCTACCGAAGCCGGAATCCTCTGAACTACACCAGGACTCTAGTTATAGCCAAGTCATTGATATATAAGCCATTTATACAATGTTTAGTTAGGGTATCTAAGAGATAGGTTATCGTGGGTAAGACTAGACTACTAAACAACCCTCATCTGCTCCTATAGTCCATGCCATAAGGTAGGCTATCTAATATTTTATTTTTATTTGTTTTCTATTTTGATTGGTGTGAGATAGGATATATTTTTGGCCACATTTTCCTCCACATTTTGGTGCCCTGAGTGAGGATTCCGATCGGTGTGTAGACTAAGGGTCGAGTTAGGGCCAGTTTTATTAACAGTTAGGGTCCCCACTTCTGTGGCGGTAATGTTTAACCCACTGAGCCCCAGCGACGCAAACAGTGCGTCGGCAATGTATGCAACGCTAAACCCCAGCGACGCAGACGTCTGCGTCAGTGTCACTCCGGTCCTATGACACCTAGAGGGCTCAGATTTGTATGGGAACTGTATAAGTATCCCACGCACCCATGCCGATGGTTGAAAACTCTCAAAGTCCAACTGCGTGCACGTGAGCGTGCAAAAACATGTTTTTTGGGGGAAATTGCCTTCAATTTTTTACTCTTGTAAAATCCGTTTTCGGGGGCTCTGTAGGACCATTTTTTGAGCTTTTTGATCGGTTTTTCGTGGTTTTTCCTTCATTCCTAACCCATTCGCTATTATTTCTGGAAAAAAAAAATCAGAATCAGCCGGTCCTGGGTGGTACATTTATAAATATTTAGCTGGTACTCAGCGGGTTAAGGACGTTTTTGTAGGACATAGTTTGATCCCGCGCCGTTATGAGGTCCCTAACTGTGAGGCAAGGGCCGTGGCTGAGTGGCATTTCAATTATTAAAAAGATAAGATAGCATGGTGTTTAAATCCTGTGGTAGAGGACTGGTAGGAGGGTCTGCAATGTTGCGTTCTCTAGCGTTTGTGAAACTCGGAGCTTGTAGCTTCGTTGCAGTCCCTAAATTTCCCCATATTTTGCTTATTTAGGCCATTTTATGACTCCGTCCTTAATGTCACCCACGTCTGAAAGACCAAGTAGACCAGCTAAATGCTCGGGACGGAGCATATACCAAATTTGATAAATAATAAATGTGTTCTCCCCCCCTCCCCCCTTAGAAAATGCTACTACCACAGGTACCCACTGGGATAAGAAATTAATGATTAACTAAAAATGTACAGCTTGAGCTTCATTCCGGTACCTAAATTCTCCCTATTATTTGATAATTTAGGCCATTTTTATGTTTCTGTCCTTAATGGCACCCGCGTCTGAAAGACCAAGTAGACCAGCTAAATGCTCAGGAGGAGCATATACAAAATTGAATTCAATAATAAATATATTCCCTCCCCTTACTAGCGTGGGTTCCCACGTATTAGGTAAATGATATTGTGGACTTAATGATTTTCAACTAATTATTCATCTGAATTTGTAGCAAATATTGGTACGCGTATAATGCTAAAGATTAACAGCTAAATTAAGCATGCTTTAGGCTATATGTAAATGTAAATTTGATTGTTGAAAATTAGTCTTCAGTATAAACATTAATAATAGTTTTGAAAATAATTACCCATTTTCCAAAATGACTGATACACTCTTGAGAAAATCTATGGTGGGGAAATTAGGCTGGGTAACTAGAGCATTAAATAATTGCCAGGAGGTAAAAAGATGTGAACCCTGTCCAAGGGAGCTGTTAAAGTCTCAAATCTAAGATCTTAAAACCCGGTGGGGTAATTATGAAGAGTCTTTCAATAAATTGGAGGACTTTTACATCAAACACGAACAATCTGAAAAGTTTGAGGAAATACAGGGAGCCCGTGAAAATTATTTGGATCAACTAGCCGGGTTCGAATCCTTGGCGACAGAGACAGTTACCGGGACAGGGAGTAATGGTACCAGTAATGGTATTACGGCTCCGGGACAACAAAGCTTTAAGTTGCCACCTATAACCTTACCTGAATTTGATGGGCAATCTGATTGGAATACCTTTTGGGATAAATTTAAGGGTTTAGTTCATGACAGGTCAGATATTTCTGCAGCAAATAAACTTTCATACTTGTTGGGTGATGTCAACTTAAGGGTTTTGCATTGGATCTTATTAAGGAACTTCCCATAACAGATGCCAATTATACAGCAGCTCTACAAGTACTCAAGGAAAATTTTGAAGATACGGAATTGACTCTACAGCGCCTAGTTTACAAATTGCTGGATTTATCAGGACCCAAGCATACGTACCAGGATCTTCAATCATTTCGAATCAGCTTGAATTGTGTTTTACAATCACTTAGTACCCAGAAAGATCTTGACTCAGCTTCTTGGCTTCTGAACCACATTGTACAACAAAAGCTCTCTCAGAAAACCTGTGATGAATTGTACCACAGGTATAAGAAGAACTACTTCACGTATCAAGAGATAGAAGAGGGCTTAAGAGAGCTGTGCAAACATATGCAGGTTTCTAAGAAGGATACCGGTATCAAGGAAGGAGACAACAAGGTTAAATATACAAAAGCGTCTACAACAGGGACTAAGGAAAAAGCAAAACCGTTCAAGAAGGAAGAGGTTGGTACCTATGTGACATCCGTCCAACAGATTAATCAAACTAGTACAGTATCTAAAACAAAAGGTAACCAGAGATAGTAACCAGAGATATTAACCCCTCACCAGGGATAAACCAAGAAAACCGGAAGGTGTGTATGTTATGTTCAGAACAACATTCCACAGTGTATTGTAGGACTTACCCAGATCTTAAGGCTAGACTTCCAGGACTCATCGAACTAGATAAGTGTCTTGTTTGCCTTAGCTCTAGACATTCTACTGAGGAATGTGCTACTAAATTAAATATATGTTTTCGGTGCAAGATTGGTGTACATCATACAGCGTTGTGTCCCAAGATCAGTGAAGTACAACCCAAAACTACAAGTGTGAATATGACCCTGACCAAGGGAAACCCAATGCATACACCGGCAGCTACTCCTACAGCCGAGGTTCAACTGATCAGAGGAAAAGAGGTTATGCCAGTCAAAGCATTCTTTGATACTGGAGCGCAAAAGACCTTCATTGCTGGAGATGTTGTCAGAGCCATGAATTTGCCAACAGTAGGGAGTGTAAACATGGCAATAACTGGATTCTTGTTGAATAAGGAAACGCAAACATTTGACGTGGTTAAACCCCTAATTAGATTAGGCAAATACAAATGTAAGGTGACTGCGGTGGTTAAGGAAGACATGAACACTTTTGTGGTAAATGAGGGTTTGAAGGAAGCATCTGACTTCTTAACAAAGAGTGGTGTCCAACTAGCAGACTGTAGTATAGAGTCTGACGTAGTAGGTCCAATTCAACTGATCATCTGCTCCGACTATTGTGGACGCTTCTTGCGAAAAATGACTCGGAAACACAGTATACAGTTAATTTCTTCATCGGGTGGATACATAATAATGGGATCTCTACCCCCATGCGGCCAAAGTGAATCAGACAACCGGATGGATCCAGTCTTTGTGACTCCTGCACAATCTCTGGTGGTGGCTAGAATTGGTGTAGAATTAATTCCATCACAACTGGGAGACATTCTGGAGGAACAACAAGAACCTGTTCACAAACTTTGGGAACTGGACACTGTGGGTATAGAAGCAGATCTTCCCATCCATGAAGACATCTTAACATATAACTACTACCTAGACACAGTTGAGTATAAGGATGGCCAGTACTGGGTAGGACTTCCATGGATGATAAATGCCCTTGAATTACCAACTAACTGCCAGAGTTCAAGATGTCAACTGAATAAAATGATGGAGAGGTTGCGTCAACATCCTGAACGACTGAAAACATATCATAAAATAATTCAAGAGCAGTTGGAAAATGACTTTATTGAGGAGGTCCCAGGTGAAATAAACCATAAAGAGGGTCATTACCTTCCTCATCATGCTGTAAGTAAGGACTCCAGTACTACCCCCATCAGAGTGGTATTTAACTGCAGTTCTCGAGCAGCGAAGAATGAAGCATGTCTAAACGATTGTCTCTATGTAGGACCAAATCTAACTGAAATACTGGGTGATGTGCTATTAACTCTTTCACGCTTTTATGACGCAGAGATTGCCAGATTAGCAATAAGAAAATAATAGAGTTCTCTCATTCTTATAATTACCTCTCGAAAATTAGTTTTCTGCCCACAGCTAACTCAAAGATAATTGCAGAGGATGAAGTAACTAAACTAAAGGTTTCTAAATACCCCTGATGGTAACAAAGGCTTTAAAGTATCCCTAATAGGCTCAAAATTGCGTCATAAGCGTGAAAGGGTTAACATTCAGGACAAAGAGATTCGGGTTTGTGACAGATATCTCCAAAGCCTTTTTGAGAATAGGGTTAAAGGAGCAGGACCGCAAATTCACAAAGTTCCTTTGGCTTGAAGATCCTTTTCAGCCTGGTTGGCTGATAAAAGAATACCGCTTTCGGTCAGAGTTATTTGGTTCCTGCTCTAGTCCTTTCTTGTTGTGCAGCACTTTGAGATATCATTTCCAGAAGACAGAGAACCCGAAAATGGGTCAACTGTTTTACATGGATAATCTTCAGGGCATTGCCGACAGTGGAGAAGAGGTGATTGAAATCTACAATTTGGCAAGGCAAGAATGTAATAAAGCCAATATGCCACTACAAAGTTGGAATTCAAACTCTCATATTCTTTTGGACCAGATAAGAGGAGACTATCCTGACTACCAAATACCAGAATATCAACCAGTACTAGGATTGCATTGGAAAACAAATACTGATGAGACGTCTCTAAAGCCCCTCAAGTTTCCCGATGTAAAACTCACAAAACGCACGCTCTTAAGTCAGGTCTCTATGATGTTCGACCCATTGGGCATATTTAGTCCCATATCAATTAAAAGGGAAGATTTTAGTTCAGGAAGCCTGGAGAGAAGCACTGAGTTGGGATACTCCATTACCTGAAAAGTATACAGAAGAGTGGAACAAATTGCAGGTGGAATATGAGAAGGTGTCATCAGTCAAGTTTCCTAGAAGATGTGATCCTACCTCTGATAATTATTAGTGTGCTCAATTGCACATATTTTGTTATGCCTAATCTAAGGCGTATGGTGCAGTAGCTTATTGTGTCACTGAAGTCCGATCTACTTTGATTTTGTCCAAATCCCGAGTAGCACCATTAAAACAACGTACCCTTCCACAGTTGGAGCTGACCGCTGTTGAATTGGGAACTAGGTTAGCTACTTATTTGAATGGTATGTTTCCCTTTGTAGGTGAGACATATATATGGACAGATAGTGAGATATGTTTGCATGGGATAGCTAAGGATGATGGTCACATAGTTTATGTGCGTAACAGAGTACACAAAATAAAGGAACTGCAAATGAACTATAAATTTATGCATGTTAAGTCCAAGGATAATTCGGCTGACTTGGTGAGCCGAGGTGTAAGTGTAAAGAAACTGATTAACGAAACTCTGTGGTTTCAGGGTCCGGTTTGGCTACGTCAGAGTGATTGGCCAGAACAAAAATCATACCAGAAGGTTAATGATGATCAAGTTCATATGGACCCAATAATTATCCCAGAGCCTTCAGTGATTGACATCACCAAGTTCTCCAATTTGGACAAACTATTAACTGTAACTAAATTTCTGTTTAAGTTCCTGAGCAAGAAGGTAAAGATGGATGAATTAGACCCACTTATCTACTGGATCAGAAGGATACAAGCTGAAAAGTATGAGGAGGAATTAACACAGCTACGTAAACCCAATCCCAAGCCAACCAAAAGAATGAAGGATCTTGGGCTGTACCTAGACAATCGAGAATTAATATGTTGTCGAGGTCGTATTGGTAAAGCTGATCTACCCCTCAAAACTCGGCATCCGATCCTATTGCCAAAGGATTGTGACCTCACCAAATTGATGGTTTTAAAAGCGCATGAAACCACTAAACACGGTGGGGTAGCAGACACTCTAGCCTATATGCGGCAAAATTATTGGATACCCCAGGGACGACAAGCTGTTAAACGCTGTATCAAGAATTGCATTATTTGCAAGAGGTATACAGCTATAGCTATTCCTTGCCCTGGTCCACCAGCTCTCCCCCCAGACCGCATTCACCAAAGGAAACCGTTTGAGGTAACAGGTATAGATTATACTGGTGCCATCACTCTCACAGGAGATGATGGACCGCCCAAGAAGGTATACATATGTCTAATCACCTGTACCAGCACTCGGGCTATACATTTGGAGATAGCGGAGGACATGAGCTCGGAAAACTTTATAAATTTTTTCAGAAGATTTGCCGCTCCGCGAAGTTGTCCCAGACGTTTGATTACTTTGTGGGCGCATCCCCGCTAGTTTCAGAATTATTAACCCTTATTTAGCGGCGAGCAACATAAGTCGAGTTAAATAAAGCTGGACTATGTGGCGGCGCTCGACATAGGTCGAGTGGCAATTTCAGCACGTAATGTGGCTGAGAGAGAGAGACAAGTGGTGGCAGGAGACTAGCGAGCGTATGACTGCTCCAGACCACCGCGGCGAACCTACTGACACAAATCTCAGCTCCCTCCTCCCTCTCTCACTCGCTACATACTCAATTATGTACTGAAAGTACCGAATTACCTGCTTTTTGCACTCGCGTTGCACGGTTATTGCAAGAAAACTATCCATCATACAAGGATCGTTATGGTGTCATTCGAAAGCTCTGTTTATGCCCTTTCAGGGATAGGTACTTGTTTTACGTTCTGGGTCTTATTTAGGCATGAAAATGATCACGTAAACAGCCCTATTTTGGCTAAAAACACCCCGCTGTGCGGTACACATAAATAAACCGCATAGGCCGCTCGTAAGGTGTTAAAGAGCAACGCAGTACAGCAAATGCTAGATTCTAGAAATTGTTATTGGTCATTCACAGCTCCCAGAGCCCCTTGGCAAAATGGATTTACCGAAAGAATGATAGGCATCGTGAAATCGTGCCTGAAAAAGGTTCTTCACAAGTCAAGAGTCACCTTGAATGAGTTAAGAACTGTTGTCACAGAGATAGAAACAAGAGTCAACAATAGGCCACTAACATATCAAGACGACTCTAATTTGGAAATTGAAGCCTTAACTCCGGCTCATTTGTTATATGGAAGACGACTAGACCCAGTACCCTGTTTGGACGTGACAGAGGAATCAGTGGATCCCACCGTTAATGAAGCAGGCGCTCACTTACGACGAAGCTATCATAAACTCTGCAAGATACTGGATGCCTGGAACAAGCAATGGGCATCAGAATATATCTTAAGCCTACGGGAGAGGTATTATGGTGCGAATTCTGCTAGTACCCGTCGCAAACCTGAGAAGGGAGATATAGTCTTATTGAAGGTAGACCAACCTCACTCCAAATGGCCCTTGGCAAAGATCCAAGAAGTCTAGCCTGATCCCGAAGGTGTTATCAGACCAGTTAAAGTTTTATCTCGAGGACAAACAACTCTCCGAACGGTTGATCGGCTCATTCCTATGGAGCTCACCATCCCACCGGAGGAGGAACAGCAACCCATAGTAATAGGGGGACCTAGACCACAACGAGCAGCTGCTGCTGGATCTCAAAGAAATTGGTGTCATTTGTTAGCCACAGGTAATATAACATGATGCAACACATCATACTTCGCCGAGCCCCAATCTGTGAGAAATAAATTGACTACACTGGTATCTGGGTAGTGTTGGCAATAGCCTACCAATAGGGTAACCTCATTAGAGTGAACCATTTCCTACCAGAAGCTGGTGATTGTAAATATTGTGAAGGATAATTAATATTAAGTAATTTAGAACTGTATAAGATTACCTTGGCCAAGTTAATTTAGTTATAAAACCTTGTAGGATTAAAACTTAGAGGTACTGTATTAGGGATCAGTTTTGAAACTCCCGCGATCGCAGACGATATCCACAATTTGTAGTGGTAATCTTAACCCCTGGATATTATGTTTACTAAATCGTTGTGAAACGATATTTATATTAGTATTTATATAATTAAATGCTTATTTTTCATTTATATGATAAAGTGAAGAGGGAATGAACCCTTGGTAACAAATTAGTATATAATTTATTTAAGAGTCGGAAATTGAAATTCCGACAGACGCCATTGAAATTTTGAGCTACTACGACGTGTCTCGTGACCTCTCCCGCAACACTCCCCGCGCCTGGCCCGGAGTCCTGACCTTTAACCCTTAGCTACCGAAGCCAGAATCCTCTGAACTACATCAGGACCCTAGTTATAGTTAAGTCATTGATATATATGGCCATTTATACAATGTTTAGTTAGGGTATCTGAGAGATAGGCTATCATGGGTAAGACTAGGCTACTAAACAACCCTCATCTGCTCCTATAGTCCATGCCATAAGGTAGGCTATCTAATACACTATTTGTATTTTTTTTCTATTTTGATTTGTGTGAGATAGGATATATTTTTGGCCACATTATCCTCCACACATATACTTCCTCACTCCATCCTTCCACCTCTCTTTCGGTTTACCTCTCCCTCTCTGTCCTTCCACCTCGCTCTCGTACGCACCCTGTTAGTCATCTCTCGCTTCCCATACGTTCCATATGGCCGAACCATCTCAAGGTGTTCCTTTTCACACTTTCCTGCACATCTACCTCCACACCACACCTCCTTCTTACTTCCTCATGCATCTGTCTATCCCTCCATTTAACTCCGCACGCACTTCTCAAGTAACTAATTTCCACCCCTCTCACTCTTGGTCTGAGTCTCTTCTCCAACGTCCATGCTTTGCTTCCGTAAGTTAGTGTCGGGATTACCACACTGTCATGCAAGGACTTCTTCACTTCCATTCTGACCACCCTATTTCTTGTTACTGCTTTCAGCGTTCCTACAACCCTCTTCCCCTGTTGCACCCTCTCCTGAACTTCTTCATCCATAGTCCCATCTTTACTCAACACACTGCCCAGATACTTAAATGAGCTGACAATCTCCATAGCCTGACCGTTCAACTTCACCTCACACTCTGTGGCTTCACCCCTTTCGAAGACCATAACCTTGCTCTTCCCCGCATTTACCTTCAGATTTCATTTTTCGCACACTGTTTCAAACACATTTACCAGACCCTGCAACTACCATTCATTATCGCTCATCAGAACTGTATCATCAGTAAACAGCAGTACAGGTAGCTTCCACTCATTTCCCTCCTTATCAGCGATACACCAACATCCACTGCTCTTCCCTGTATTTCTTATATGACTCCGTCCATAAATACAGTAAACAACCACGGGGACATCACACACCCCTGTTTCAACCTAACATTCAGGTCAAAGAACCAGTTAATTTCAAATTTTGGATAAACAAAATTTTAAGAAAATATAAAACTTAAAAAAAAAAAAATCAAGTGGTTTTCACTAAATAACATTTCACAGACTGGTAAAGGAATGTTGAATAGACACTTTAAAGGCAATATCAGCAATTTTCAAGATCTGAAGTTTGTAAGCCTTAAAATATATAGGTGTTCGGCCCTAAATTAAAAAGTGCATACACTATTATAGCGTGAATTTGTCTTATCTATCTATCTATCTATCTATTGCCTGACACCGTTATTTTGCATTATAATTTCAGAAATACAAGTAGCTTCTACTATCTATTCTTAATTTAATTTTTAATGAGGAAATATAAAAGGCAATGTATGCAACTGTTCCTGCGATCAAGATCGTTTCTGTAATTCATATTGTTCCTGTATTCAAAGTTCCTGCATTTCTAGTTGTGTTCCTGAATCAAAATAATAATAATAATAATAATAATAATAATAGTTCTTAAAGCTAGCGCATGCTAAGCCAGGTAAGGATAGCCCAATAAGGCCGATTAGGCGTATTTCCATTGGGGTCCTGTACTACTAACCCCTCCCTTTGCTCAAGAGGGATGGTAACGACTCAGAGCTTGTGAAAAACCTTTACTGCACCGAGCGTGGGTGGGCCTTCTTGGTGGAAGTCCAAGACGCTAGTGACTGCACTTCTTTTTTTTTTTTTTTTTTAAGAGACAATGAACGGAGGAAGGAAAAACACAGATAAAACAAAAAGGTCCATGTGCCTAAAGGCATCCTCCATTCATAAATTGTTTGTAACAACTGGATTTAAACATTTGTAGATTGTAAGTTTGTGGAAAGCAATTCGAGGGAAGTGAATTCCAAAGAGTAGTAGCTCTGGGGATAAATTAATTCTGATAAGCAGAAGTTCTGCATTGTGGAGGAGAAAGTGTAAATTCATGGGCGCTCTCAGCTGCCCTAGTTCTACGGGGAAAGATGTGGAGAGGCGGCACAATTGAAGCAAGTTCCTCGGAACAATTGCTGTGAAAATATCTGTAGAATAATGCAAGGGATGCAACGTTTCTTCGTATGGATAATGTAGGAAGGTCCTGTGTGATTGCAGGGTTATTGATTAATCTAATAGCTTTATTTTGAATTTTGTCCAACTGCCTCAATGCAACCACTCCACTTCCACCCCACAGAGGTGAACAGTAATCCATCTGAGAACGCACATGACTTTTATATATTACGGCCAACTGCTCGTCAGTGAAGAATTCTCGAACTCTGTACAGGAGTCCCAGTTTTTTAGAGGCATTCTTAGCAATGCTTCTAACATAATGTGTCCAGCTCAAGTTAGTAGTTAATTTTACACCGAGAATGTCAATACTAGGGGAAGTGGGAATATTTACATCATTAAAAAATATATGGGAGTCAGTGAGATTCTGTCGGTTAGAAAATTGAATGTACTTGGTTTTCTGTGCATTAAAGGAAACTAGATTCTCTTGTCCCCATTCATTAATTCTAGAAAGGTCCTGGTTCAGAGAAATTGCAGTGTTTATTTTTTAATTTATAAGATCGGGTTTGGTGAAAGAATTGGTAAATGTGAAGGAACTGTGGAGTGTTGAGTCATCTGCGTAGGAATGTATTGGATTATGAGTGGTAGATATGAGATCATTGATATGAATGAGGAACAGAGTTGGGGCCAAAACTGATCCCTGGGGAACACCAGCATTTACTGAGTGAAATTGAGAATAAAGGCCATCTATCATTACACGTATTTTTCTGTTATGAAGATAAGAAGAAATTAGTGGAACTAATGATGCAAGGCCGTAGTGTGACATCTTCGATAATAAGGATTGATGCCAGACTCTATCAAATGCCTTTGATATATCCAGTGCTATTGTATGTGTTTCACCATGTTGGTCTGTAGCTTGGTTGATTTGATGCGTAAGAAGGCAAAGAATGTCTGCAGTTGATCGACATCGTCTAAAACCATATTGCCTATCACTGATTAATTTATTATTCTCCAGATGCTTAATTATGTGATTATTTAATATAATTTCAAAGACTTTGCCAAGAGTGGAAGTTATAGCTATTGGTCTGTAGTTTGATGGATCTGAAGAGGCACCTTTTTTAGGAACTGGATGGATGTTTGCTTCTTTCCAGGGTACTGGGAAGCATGAGGTATGAGTACACAGACGGACAATTTTTGCCAATACAGGAGCGAGCACCAAGGAGCAATTCTTAAGTACTATTGGAGGAATTTCATCTGGACCAGGAGCCTTATCTACTGAGAGATTCTGCAAAATAGTTTTGACATGTCTGGTGTGGATCTTAAGTGAGGGAATTTCAGGCGAATTAAAATTAAGTACAGGGACATCTTGATTTATTTCATCTAAGGTTGAGCTGGTGGAGAAAATATCCGCAAGAAGGTTAGTTTTACCTCGTGGGGCACTTACAAGATTGCCAGTCGGAGATTTTAATGGTGGAATGGTTGAAGCAGTAGTGAAGTTGGATTTGAATGAGTTAAGAGTAGACCAAAATATTTTGTTATCATTTGGATTATTTAGAAGTTTATTTGCCTGCTTATGGAGAAAGTTTGATTTAGTTAGGTTTAATACAGTTTTGGCATGATTTATGATGTTTCTAAAGTAATTAAAGGCTTCATGTGTTTTTGATCTTGTGTATGCATTGTAGGCTATTGCTTTTTGTTCAGTTACTCTAGCACAATTATGGTCAAACCATTTAGGTGAATTAGATCTTTTACTGTTCTTTTGATGAGGAATAAAAGTTTCCATTCCAATTTTTTCAAAATCTTGTATGTGGCTAAAGGTGGAGTGTGCATCATTAGAAAAGAAAGAGGTCCAGGGAATATCAATAAAGAAACCTTGAAGACCCTCCCAGTCTGCCCTATCGTAATGCCATTTAGTCACCAAAACAGGTTCAGAGTGGGAAGGTGTGGTAGGTGATAGACAGGTGGCCTGTATCAGACAGTGATCAGAAGATCCAATATATATTTATATATATATATACCTGTATATATATATATATATATATATATGTGTGTTTCTAATCTCTCAGTGGGGTTCGAACCGCCGACAGTCAGGACGATAGCCGACGCTTTAATCAACTACACCACGGCTGCCGTGGTGTAGTTGATTAAAGCATCGGCTATCTTCCTGACGGTCGGCGGTTCGAACCCCACTGAGAGATTAAAAGCATTTAGTGGCTCACGTGTATTTGTGATATATACTCAATATATATAATGTGTATATATTGTTACGTATCTTGATCCTCAAGTGGTTAACTTGATGAATCTAGATAGCACAGAGATATATATTAAGGTATCAGTCAGCTGAAGGCAAAACAAAAGTAAAATCTAATAAAAGTATTTCCTGTTGTTGCTTCCTTTCCTTTTGGATCTTAGGACTTAGTATCCTTTATTGACTGATACTCTTTAATTATGAAAAATACTGAAACTAATTAAAGTCATGTAGTATTTATAAAGAATTATTATTTAACCGAAGCTTAGTAGGCTATGGTTATGAACCGAATAAGTTATAGCTAAAGAAGGACTATTAATTTTATAAAAAGTCTTGAAAGATAAATATTAAAGTAAGAATATTTCTGTCTCTTACCCTTTTTGAAATGAATAGATAGTTTTCTTCGATGTCCTTTTATTTATATTTAATGTAATTATTCTTGGTTCTTGTCTTACGTTAATAGTATTATATTATTATTATCATCAGGAGTAATATCAAAGTCACATAAAAAGTTAGATATATATTTAATAATTAGTTAAATTTATTTCTTAACCACGTAACATTGAGGTTTGATTATGAGTAAATAAAGTTACAGGATCGTTTCATAGATTCGATTCAGGTCTCACTCAAATATGAAAAGCAAAATATAATATTTTGAAGCAAAAGAATTTTCTTCAGCTTAGAAAATCACTATAAGTAATATTAACACAGCCATGTTAGTCTAAGGCGATATTACTAATACGAGACAATAGCATCACCGTACTAAGCACCATTAAGCAATGTAAGCTTAATTCAAAGAAAATGAAAGAACTCGTAAGTATTAATATAAAACAATAGTATTACTTTCATCATAACCCAATTACTTAAAGAGTTGCTTTAGTCCACAAGTTAGTCAACTAAAATAGTTAAGTACATAATAATAGCGTTAACGTTAATTCCCAATTAAATAGTTAAACACATAATAGTAGTGTTCACCTTAATTCCCAATCAAATAGTTAAACACATAATAGTAGTGTTCACGTTAATTCCCAATCAAATAGTTAAACACATAATAGTAGTGTTCACGTTAATTCCCAATCAAATAGTTAAACACATAATAGTAGTGTTCACGTTAATTCCCAATCACATATCTCACTAACCAACATAACATAAGTGTTTACACCGAACACACTTAACACACATTTATATAATCTGACTGACAGTCACAATCCCATTATAATACTTCACCCCGTCTTCCTCCAGCTGCAAGTTCACCTTCCCCAACTCCAAATGAGACTGATTTGAATGCCCACAACTCGGGTCTTATATACCAAACAATGATGGTGTAGGAACGAATCAGGAGGCAGCGGGTGGTGCCGGCTCCAATCATAGCTCCTCGAATCACATAACAGGTGCGTGGTCCACTCACAGCTCCTGGCGTCGATCATACGTCATAGCATCGGTCATCGAGGTGTGAAGGCTAGCATGCTGGTATGGGGCGAGATGGTTTGCCCACTCGCTCGTTCGCTAGTCTGCTTCACCGTTTGGGTAGTGGGCTCCTTCAACTCTAATTCTAACTCTTAAATTAACATACAGGGCTCCGTATGTCAGAATATATATATATATATATATATATACAGTATATATATATACTGTATATATTATAGGTTTGATTCCCGGAGGGAAGAAATGAAAACCTAATATTTAGTAGTGGCCTCGAAATCATTGACGATATACCTATTACATAATAAAGGAGTACATAGGAGTACAAAGGAAATCAAGCAACAACAGATATAGTGACCCTTCTAGGCTGCTTGTCCTCCAAAACACTGAGGATCAAGTGTCCAAACAGTGGTTTAGAGTGGGTAAGGGAACATTGGAAAGGGAACTACTGCCCTAGAACTAATGTCCGTGGCAGGATGAGGAAGTTAGTAGGGGACAGATGGGTTAGTAACTGAGGTGGGGATAAAATAAAGTTATTCATTTACAAACGCAGTCAGTCGCGGGTTTGATGCGAGATATTTGTCTAAGCGGAGTTTAAATGAATCAACGGTGCTGCAGTCTATAACATCTCGGGGAAGCCCATTCCACAAGTTGACAACTCGATTGAAGAAGAAATTCTTAGATTCGTGTGAGTTAAAAGATTTACCAATAATTTTGCAACCGTTTCCCCGCGTGTAATTAGATTGGTCGATAGTGAAGTACTTACTACAGTTCATATTGTCGATGCCTTTGATGATTTTGAACACTTAAATTAAGTCACCTCTTAATCTGCGCTGGGTTAAAGGAAATAGATTTAATTCTCTAAGACGCTGCTCTTCGTATGGTTTGTTCTTTAGGCTAGGTATCATTTTGGTAACTCTACGTTGAACTCGTTCTAGCTTGTTTATATATTTTTGGTAATAAGGGCACAAGGATTGAACGCAGTATTCCAGAAGAGGGCGGACTAAGGAATTGTAAAGGGTTAGGATAACTTCTTTGGATTTATGCTCAAATGACCTGCCTATAAAGCCAATTATTTAGTTTGCCTTCTTAACAACTTCTGAACATTGTTGACTCGGTTTTAGGTTACTCGATATTGTTACTCCCAGATCGGTTTCTTTGTTTACATTCTTAAGCTGAGTGCCATTCATCGAATAGTTTGCTTTCTCATTTATGTATCCGATATGTAGTACTTTACATTTATCCGCATTGAAACTCATTTGCCAAATTTGGGCCCAACATGACAATTTATCTAGATTGTGTTGCATATCGTCAACTTGTTCTTTTGAGAGTACGCTATTTGCAATTTTTGTATCGTCAGCAAATTTTGAGATTGTACAGGTGAGACCCTCATCTATGTCGTTGATGTAAATTAGAAAGATAATTGGTCCTAGTACCGATCCCTGGGGTACCCCGCTACTTACATCGGTCCATTTAGATGCCTTACCGTTTATGACTACTCTTTGCTTTCTGTCGCTGAGCCAATTTTCTATCCATTTCAACACACCGTCTTGTATTCCATGCGCTTTTAGTTTTAGCAGTAAACGTTTGTGGGGAACTTTGTCAAAGGCCTTTTGAAAATCAAGGTATATAATATCTACAGCTTTACTCACATCGTAGAGGTTGAGGATATCGTGGATGAAGTCTAAGAGGTTTGTTAAACAGGAACGTTTTTTACGAAAGCCGTGTTGAGTATCTTTAACCCTTATTTAGCGGCGAGCAACATAAGTCGAGTTAAATAAAGCTGGACTATGTGGCGGCGCTCGACATAGGTCGAGTGGCAATTTCAGCACGTAATGTGGCTGAGAGAGAGAGACAAGTGGTGGCAGGAGACTAGCGAGCGTATGACTGCTCCAGACCACCGCGGCGAACCTACTGACACAAATCTCAGCTCCCTCCTCCCTCTCTCACTCGCTACATACTCAATTATGTACTGAAAGTACCGAATTACCTGCTTTTTTGCACTCGCGTTGCACGGTTATTGCAAGAAAACTATCCATCATACAAGGATCGTTATGGTGTCATTCGAAAGCTCTGTTTATGCCCTTTCAGGGATAGGTACTTGTTTTATGTTCTGGGTCTTATTTAGGCATGAAAATGATCACGTAAACAGCCCTATTTTGGCTAAAAACACCCCGCTGTGCGGTACACATAAATAAACCGCATAGGCCGCTCGTAAGGTGTTAAGTAAGTTATTTGCCTCTAAGTGATTTACGAGTCTGTCTCTTATGACCGTTTCTAGCATTTTACATACAATTGAGGTTAAGCTAATTGGACGATAGTTACTGGGTAGGGATTTGCTGCCTTTTTTTAATATCGGTGTTACGTTGGCTAGCTTCCACTGATCAGGCATAGTCACAATTCAATACTTCTCTCTCTGTAACGGTGATATTGCTTAGAACATCTGAATTATCAATCTGAATCGGCGATGGTGTAGGGATATCACTGAGGTCTTCGGTTGTAAAAACTGATGCAAAGAAGGTATTGAGGGCATTACTCACTTGTACTTCGTCTTTGGTATATTTTCCATTTTCATCGACTAACGGTCCAACAGTTGAAGTAACTACTTTTTTCTTTCTGATATAACTATAGAATTCTTTCGGGTTTGTTTTACTTTGATTCGCAACATGTAACTCCAGGGTCTTTTTACTTTGCTTAATTAACTTTTTGGCTTTGCGTCGTAGCTCTACAAATTTCACCCGTTCTTCGTCATTTTGTGAGGATTTGAATCTATCATTAGCAAATTTTTTAGCAAGCAGACAGTCTGAAATATCTTTATTCAACCATTTGGGCTTATCATTATGGCCTGGACGCCATATTTTCGATGGTATGCAGTCTTGCACTGCCTTAAGGTAAGTGGTTGTGAAACACTCCCAAGATGTATTTATGTCGTTATTGTTAGTCAGAAAGCTCCAGTCAGTTTCTTTAACCCTTAATTAGCGGCGAGCAACATAAGTCGAGTTAAAAAAAGCTGGACTATGTGGCGGCGCTCGACATAACTCGAGTGGCAATTTCAGCACGTAATGTGGCTGAGAGAGAGAGACAAGTGGTGGCAGGAGACTAGCGAGCGTATGACTGCTCCAGACCACCGCGGCGAACCTACTGACACAAATCTCAGCTCCCTCCTCCCTCTCTCACTCGCTACATACTCAATTATGTACTGAAAGTACCGAATTACCTGCTTTTTGCACTCGCGTTGCACGGTTATTGCAAGAAAACTATCCATCATACAAGGATCGTTATGGTGTCATTCGAAAGCTCTGTTTATGCCCTTTCAGGGATAGGTACTTGTTTTACGTTCTGGGTCTTATTTAGGCATGAAAATGATCACGTAAACAGCCCTATTTTGGCTAAAAACACCCCGCTGTGCGGTACACATAAATAAACCGCATAGGCCGCTCGTAAGGTGTTAAGCTTTGATTTAAGTTTATGAAAATTTGCTTTCTTGAAATTAGGGACTTTCTCAATGCTGCTATTTGATTTGTTACTAGTAAACTTTAAAGTGAAAGTTATCGTACGATGGTCGCTGTTACTGAATTCATCACCAACATTCAAATTCTCTATTAATTCTTCTTTTGTTGCGAGTACAAGGTCAAGCACATTATTACCACGGGTCGGAGATTGTACAAATTGAAAAAGTGAACTCTCTTGCAAGTTAGCATAGAGGTCGTGTCCAGTCCCCTTTCACGCCCTTGCGTTAGCTGTTTGAAACAACCGCCGCAGGGAGAGAGAGAGGGAACACATCGTAAGGGTACGCTTATTCTCTTACGGAATCGTCCTTATGATTGGGTACTTACTACGAAAAAACTTCGTAAAAAATAAAATAAAATAAAATATTAGAAATACTATGAACCAAGCTTCCCAGAACTTGTGGATGTTTTCCCGTGCGGAGTATCCTCCGTGAGACGCTATATACTTTGTGAAGCATCATTCCGTCTTCAATGATATATCAAGACTCACTCAAAGCATCAAAGAATGGGAAGGGGATGGACCCTACATCGTCAATGATTTCGGGGCCACTACTAAATATTAGGTTTTCAAACCTATAATTTA
Organism: Paralithodes platypus; assembly: GCA_032716605.1. NCBI lineage: Eukaryota > Metazoa > Arthropoda > Malacostraca > Decapoda > Lithodidae > Paralithodes > Paralithodes platypus. The sequence continues at coordinate 12,917,998 of CM064482.1, forward strand.
TTAGTGGCCCTTCCATCATTGACGATATGCCTGATATCTCAAGACTGGAGGGGAACATTCGTGACAATATCAAAACCACTAACAAATCCAACATAGGTTGAAAACCACATCCAATATAGCAATCTAATCGTCATTTTGTGCATACAAAATATTGAAAAATGGAAAAGGAAATGCAGGTAGCGTACTTCGAAGAAGGCCTGCATGTACATAACCCCGCAGGTCCATGTAACAATTGATAAGACATTTGTTCTACATTCTAAATCAAAACTTAAGCTTATGGATAACAATTTTAAACAAAATTGTGATCCTAACTCATGACTCATAGTCCGTGAGTAATGGCTTGTGCCTGCGTAACACAAACATTTTGTGGTTATGTATAACCATATAACATATTTAGGACTGCATGCAACTTTTGTAGTCATTAATAAAACTTTGTATGTGAATATCCATTCGTATACCAATTAAAACTAACTCGTGACTTTTGATAAGTCCCAGAGTAGAGTCAAGTACCTTCATATCCCAACATATTCGGTACGTATCAAAAGACAGGAATAATTAAGATTCCTGATTCCTTGCCATCGGCTAAGCTAGGAACTTAAGATAACTGCAGATCATCTGAAGTATGTGTCTCTGTATCCAAAATACAATAAACGAAACTTCATATCACTGGACTGAACATTCTGTCCTGAAAATTAATCCGAAAAATAAATGTTTTCACTTTGCTCGCGTACGTTGCTCGAGCATTTACAACCTGTCCGGCGGGGTTGAGGGTCTTGGTCTTCCAGTAAACCTCTCCGCCCCCCACCCCCCCACCCCTTTAACTTGTAAAGGTAACCTTAATACTAAAGCACCATACCATCAGACCCGTTGCCACTCCGTGACACTGGATCGACTCGGTTGATCGAGAGCGAGAGGGCAGAGACAACCGTGAGAGTGCCCGGCTGGCTAGGCCGGGACACTCCCATAAAGCCGCCTGAGATATAGCACCCGGCATCAAAGATGGTGATTATCTCAAAATGAGCGCCGGAAACCTGAAAGCCGTAAGCAAACTCAAAGCTCGTTTGTGGCCGTGAAGATAGAAGATGGCACAATATGAACAACCGCTTCACGTCGTCTGAACCTGAGATTATTTTGGTTTGGTGCACCATGTTGCCTGCTTAGATACTCGGATTTGACCCGGTAGCTCTGAGCTGACGGGGCGGAGGGTGAAGTTTGGAACTTGAATCCAAGAGACCCTTTACCTTCGTCTGCGGAACGAAGATCAATAAATGGGAACCTCAGATTGCTGTCGTGTGATTCTAAAGTCATGATTGAATCGTTTGATGAGCCACAGTATTCAAGATATTAGAAAATGAACGATACCGAAGCTTCAGTCCGATCAGTTTCCTCTATCCCTGTGACAACAAAATACCAGCCTGATTGACAAAGGAAAAGCTAGTCGAAAAAAGGGGTCTTACCCCGGACTGACTAATTCCGACCCTGGTTGGCAACCAAACGCCGGCTACCTACTTACATTAAAAACTGGGACCCACCAATGACTCGGTCAACGACATTGGATATAGCGACACTTGGTGTGCCAACTCCGTGGGTGTAGTGTAAGGCCGGAGAGGCAGAGACGGAGCTCCGTTCCTTTCCACGTTAAGGCCAACGCCGGGATATAGTGAAACCTGGCATGCCAACACCGAAGAATTGTACAAGATAGCAATGTTCCGGCCAACGCCGGGATGTAGTTAAAGGCGGAGAGGCAACTCCGAGAGGTTGTCCAAGATAGGAGTTTAAGACGAGCACCGAATTCCTTCGGTTTCATCGAAACAACTGATTGCCTGAGCCACCATGCTAAACCTTGTAACTGCTCAGACGTTGGTGACGTCCGGCAGATAAGATCGTCTGAAGATAAAGGTTTAGCCGATCGGCTAACAAAAACTTCTCCGACCACTCTAACAGCAAGTCGAGACCTTGTTGACCCTCATGTCTGAGTGCAAGATGTTGCAGTCAGAGTGGACCTTCGGAAAGCTATTTATGCCCACGTGACTGTGGAACCAAGAGCTTGAAGGCATAAAAGGGAAATTAGGAACTCAATTGCATTGAAGTGAACCTCCGTGGAGTGGAACAAAAGACCCTGATCCGGGGTTTGACTAACCCCAAACTACACGTTTCCGAAGCCTTGGTATCAAAACATACCGTAGGCGGAGGATAAGACAACATCCGAAAAAAGCAGTGTTGCAGGCTCAACTCCGAAAGTGGTGGAGTAAATATCGAATTTGCTACGATTGTCCTGCTATTAATAGCGTTAATCGCCCGTTTACCTCCAAGATTTAAACTCTGGACCTTCAACCTGTCCGACTGTCGAGGAAGGTGAATCCAGATAAGCCTACTTGAGGCATGGTATCTCTAGTTGTGCTACCCTCATGAGCCAGACGGCGAGGGACCCCATTATCATGATCCTTTATTTTAACAAAAGAAAAACCGATCCTGTCGGACTAATCTGTTAAGGATGCACGGAGCCATGTTCAGGTTGAGAGGGATTCCATGAAATTTTCCTCGAACCGAGGCTAGATCCTCATAGCAACGAATTGTTGTAACCTGTCATGTATTGGGACATGCCAAAAGGCATCTGTCAGGACTAAAACGTCTTTAACTACGCGGTAGATACGTAAACCTGATATGAATCCCATGTAGCAGTTTACATATGCGTGTGAATGGAGTGAACCCAGTGAGACCGGGCAACGCCCGGGTTAAGTGGAACCCTGTCCACTACAGTACGAGACAACTTTACACGAGGTAGTCAGAGTCAACCCATAAGGGACGCCATTGCTTATCACTATTTGTGCTTAAGTTTAGTGGCACGTCCGAAAGAGCTCCTTTATGTAACAGGGTGTGTCCGGCATAACGACATTCAGATCCCATTCTCCCAATACCGGACCCGGGATTGAGAGATCGTTTTGGAAGGTGACATTTAGAATGTGAGATGATTTGGGTCAGCGAGAGGCCGACAATAATCTAAAATGACTTTGGTCAGGCCCATTCTAAGGCTGACCATAGCACTAGTCACTGGAATTCCTACCCCGCTGTTCTGCTTGTTCAGCATGACAGCGTCACGGTATGGAAGTCTAGCCTACCGGAAAATTTAGCTCACTTAGGTGACTCTTACGACTACATTTTAGGTTTAGTGTAGGGCTTAGTAAATTTTATGTGACTCCTCCCGTACCGGGGAGGCAGTCAGTGTTAAAATCTACTAGGGAACACCCAGTCTACCAGGAATCCTGACATAACAGATTGGACGGTAAGGATGTGGAAAAAGAAAAGACATGAGACTGCTCCTGTATCATGGAGGAAGTCAGTGTCCAAATCCACGGGGCTACCCCCGGTCTACTAGAAAGCATGATATCATAGCCGCCAGTAAGAAAGGGAAAAAATTATGACTTCGGGCCCGCTCTCTGTCTGCAACCGGAGAGAGAGCCCTATGTAGTGTGAAAATTAGTAAGTGCTTAAGTCGTCCCGACCAGCACCTGTACGATCCGGCGAGTAAGCCAGACAACTGACAGGAATTACCCAACCTGACTGCACGTCTGGTGGGGTTGACGGTTTAAGCCAACCCGTATCTCCTTTTCTTTTCACCCTAAAAAATAGTCTTAAATCGAAATGTCCTCGACCTATCATACCCGGTGTCGTGATGCTTATTCAGCAAAGATGAGGCGTATGTAGGTCAATAGGAAGACATCTTGTTCAGAAAAATCCTGCTAATGCCTACAGATGAGATGCGTTGATACTCGTAACCGAAAAACATCTCATGCTAAACCAGGAAAAAGATGAGAAGGGGTCCGGTTCATCCGCACTTGGTGCCAAAGCCTGGAGATAGTGAACCCCGGCGGGCCATCTCCGTGGAGTTTGGACAATAGAAAACGGGAAAACCCGAAGTTCGTCCATTCCATTCTTTCCAAACATGTATCGATGTACCTTTTCTTGTTCCGTACCCATCCACAGGGGAAGGAAGAAACGGAAGCTAGAGGTCACTAATGTAACTCAAACACGTGCACTGTGACCAAAGTCAAGTGCTTGCCCCACCGGGCCTGGGTTGTAACCCTATATCACCTTTCCCACGTAAAGGGGCGAACGCCCATGTCGTAACGAGACCACCTAAATTACCGAACGTCAAGTGCGTCCAGTTGAGTAGGCCGGGACCCTCTCCTAGAGGCAAAAAAGTTCACCGATCAAAATGGAAGGTGAGTATCTCTTAGAGAGCAATGGGACCATGAAAGCCGGAAAAAAACAACCCATTAAACCCATTCTAGCGATGAAGCATCGGAGGGCCTAATTAGAACAACCCTAACGCGTCGCCAGAAATAGCGACTGTTAGGTTCGTTGGTCATTGCCGCCTGCTCAAGTACCCGGAGACCAGGTCAGAAGGAACACTGTCCACCTTGACCAGAAACTCGAAAGAAAGATGGTAATGAAATGACTGAGAAGTCAGTGACGATAAGGCCCTGTAACTTGACTCAATGGTCATGAGCTTATTGAACTTAACTTAGTAGCATATAGACCAACTAGACCCTCTGATATGTGGATAGTCAGAAGAGTGTGCCTTGATTCCTAATAGGGCCACAAAACTTAGTGTTTCATAGGGAAGTCTAGCACAAAAAAACACCAACTTTGGTAGTCTAAAGACCGCTTCGTTAACTAATCGGGGAAGTGATCATGAAAAACGATTCCACAAAGCCACAGCATCGTACAACGATACCTGGGCTGCCTCCGTTGGATAGTTATTGAAGTTTTCCTTCATTACCAATAGGGCCCCTTGGCCTAGTGCGTCATCATGACTGCTAGTACATACACCACCTTACTTGGATATAGCTAAAGATCACTAGAGCTAAACAACCACGGTACACACATAATCCACTTCTGTTGGTAAAAGAAACGAAAGTATCCTACATACCTGTAGGTGCAGTACAGAGGGCAACAGAACGCATGACTTAACTCTCTTCTAGGCACGGCCCCCCACCTTGGGGCGCGCCATCGAGGTCTAAGAGTGTAACTTGGAAATAAAAATGTCCAAGAATCAATGCTCATAAGAATAACCCAATACATTAAACACTCATACTCGTACCTCGAATATGCCGGAAAATTAGACCTAGCGCATTTGTTACTATAATTTTTCTTCGTATCCTTCTGGAAAAAAACACGATGGTTTTCACGATGGTTTTCTCATGGAAGGTATAAAATTAGACTTAGCACACTGGCGACTCTAAATGTCCTTCGTAACCTTAATGAAAAAACCCTGATGGTCTTTTCATGGGAGGAAAAAAGACTACTTATCAATGATACTCTGTATCACTGACCTATACTGTCTCATTCTTTAAGAATGTTAAAGGTCAACAATCCCACCGCCTTACAGACGATTGATTGTCTCATTCTTAAAGAATGTTACTTGTCACAACTCTACCGTTTACTTACGGATGATTGTTGACATCCCAAAAATAGGTCTCTCCGTCGCAATGACGGAATCCCGGCCGGAGGGATCTCACACGTATAGGCGAGTTATATCAGCTGTGCTGAAAATCACCCTTTTATCCCATCAAGGTAAAAAGACTGCTTGTCGATGATATTCAGTATCCATGACCTATACAACCGTTTATCCCTTTAGGAATAAGCAACATAACTAATCGATCTTAAAAGAGTGATAGTTAGAGGATCTCACTTAGGCTCGTCCGCCGTGATGACAGAAAAAAGGTTATACCCGCCGCGTGAGGATATCCGTATAGGCTAGGCCAGTTGGCTGGGCCGGAAAACCTCCAAAGCAGTTAGCCCATCCGCCGGGGGATGGAAAGGCATGATAATCAAATTGGATGTCTTGTGTCGATTCCAAACCCGCCGAGGCGAGTCTACGGCACCAATTGCTGTCAAAAGTGCGCCGGAGGGAAAAAAACACCTATTGTGTGGACGAACTTGACCGGGCAAGCTTGAACCACACCAAACATACCAAATACGTCAGGACGCAACCTGACACTTTCCACACATGTAAAATAACACCACATGAGAGTGAAAGTAAAAATTAAATGCTACCCTTATTATTTAATTCAAGAATCAATAATAAAGCCTAGCTACCGACACATACCCCTACCACGAGGCTAGCCACGAGGCATAGGGCAAGCAACACGAAAAAACACGTGAAGCCTAACCCCCCACAATGACATAGCAACCGGCTACCACACGAGAGCATCAGCTAGATGCACAAAACACCAGCAACTCCATCAGATAGCTTGCCAAGCAGAGTAGGCCCGCATAAACACAGCCTCCTAACTAACTAAAAGACAAAGCTAAGAGCTGAAAAGGAAAAGTTAACATCGGCGCCCAGGTCTGACGCGGACCGCATGGACGTCACAACACAATTAGTACCCTATATTAAACACACTTCCTGCGACCGACCGTGCCAATGGGGACGACCGTTCTCACTAATCTAAACCTATTCTATAACATCTCAGATAGATACAAATGAGCAAAAGACTCACTAAGAGGCGGACGAATGCAGAATGAAGAGAGACAGTCCCGCACGTCCACTCACCACGGACGCAGGGAGAGGAAGACGGAATAACGCTTCACAAAGTAGCGTCTCACGGAGGATACTCCGCACGGGAAAACATCCACAAGTTCTGGGAAGCTTGGTTTATAGTATTTCTAATATTTTATTTATTATAAGGTTTTTTCGTAGTGAGTACCCAATCATAAGGACGATTCCGTAAAAAAAAAAGCATACCCTTACGATGTGTTCCCTCTCTCTCTCCCTGCGGCGGTTGTTTCAAACAGCTAACGCAAGGACTTGAAAGGGGACTATTATGTAATAGGCATATCGTCAATGATGGAGGGGCCACTAATATATATATATATATATATATATATATATATATATATATACAGTATATATACTGTATGTATATATATATATAAATATTTATATATTTATATCCCTCTTCCTCCCACCCTCTCTTTACATCTCTCTATCTATGTATCTACCTCCCACTCCTCCCATTCTCTCTCTCTCTCTCTCTCTCTCTCTTTCACTGGAGCGTAAACACCAGCCGACCCCTTAAAAGTCCGGCAATAAAGGCCTCAATTCAACCCCCCGCGCCTCCCATTTTCTTTGTGACCCGTGACTACTCCAATCTCGCCCATACAATATATATAATACACCCAAGTACTGTCCTCTCTTTTTACCTTTTATATACGCTCTCGCCTTATATTACGGTATATTCAAAGATGGGCATACTGGAAAAAAAAAATCTAGGGTATAAAAAGGAAATATATAACATACAGTAGGCCTATATAAGATCATTGGGTATATTGTTATTGATTTACCTTTCTAACTGGCATAAGATGGGTCTATTACCACCAATATACCTTGAAATGGTTAGATTTTTTGGGACACCTTACATCCACTGTTCATGCTTATAATTTGTTAGAGTGCGGGGAGGTCGGGGGCGTGGACCGTGTGGTAATGTCAATCTCTAGTCTTATGTGGGCGGGGGTCTGTCTTCTTTTTTCAGGGATGTGACCTCTTTCTTGCTAGGTCGGTCTTGCTCATGTTCGTTCGTTTGTTGTTCTCGCTCTCGCTCTCTATCTCTCTCGTAGGAGAGATGGGGTTAGCATCCCTGCGAATCTGAGCTACATCTACTCCAACTTTTTCTATATGCCTAGGTATAAGACATCTTCTCTATTCTGTAAACACACACACACACAATTGACTTACAGTAATATACAGTAAGGACCCTACTGCTATCTCATGCCTGGGAAGAGAGACTTTGGACACCTCTATAAAAACAAAATATTTAGCGGTTACAGGTTATGAGAGACTGGAATTGGAGGAATTCCAGGCAGTGGGGACCGATAAATGGAGTGTGGCTGCAGTGCTCCGATAAGCCCACTCCTAATGTGTAATGTTTGACCAGTCCCTGTGACCGTTCTATGGTGCATCTGGCTGGATTGCTCTTAGGTGAGAGAGCTTTACTGCCATGTTGGTTGCCAGGCCAACTAAAATACTCGGGTTTGTCTACTGGAATAAGTGTGATATCCCTTGATCACTTGATTTTAGAGTCTGGCCGTTTGAAGGTGGTTAGTAGTACTTAGTAAGGATTCAGGCTATCGCTGTCACTCCTTTCGGAAAATCAGTGTCTTTAGGACACGACTGCTGCTCAGTTGGGAGCTGCGGCATGTTGCGACTGTCTGACCTCAGGGAGACCTTTGGTTTAGTGTGGCAGGCATAACGAAGTCAGAATCTAGAACAAAACGAACACCATTGACGAATAGGCGGATGCGGACGACGCAGGAATAATTCACCACCAACCCCTTTTTTATAGCATTGTATTGGTCATTAGTTTTCCTTGAAGTTAGAAGCCTTTACAAAGTATTTGAACTGGTAGAACAAATTTATAACCATTTCAGCTACTGGTACTTCAAAACTCAAAGCAACTTGCGCTAAGTGCAAGAAGCTAAAGTGGTGTATTGACGTTAAAGAAGGTGCATATGCCAGCATCAACCATGATAGTCTCTGTCTCTTTTGTGAGATAGAAGGCAAACTCATGAAGGAGATAGCTGGGATCAAGGAACAACTAAAGCAAAGAGACACAGAAAATACAATTCTAAAGAACGAAGTTTCTGAAGGAAAAAAAATAGAAGAGTTGAAAAAGGTAATAGATAGCCTTAGAAGTGAAACTAATGTGAGAGTGGTAGTGGTTCCTTCAAACTACAGCACAAGTTATACAGGTGCAAATAACCGAAATATGAATGTAGTGCCAGTCAAGGAGGCAACAATTGAAGTAGAAACTACAGAAGATGCTGCTATTCACTACAGCTAGTGCTTGGAGAGAGGTCAGACACAAAAGAAGAACAAGACCAGACAGGAATATGAGGTTAACACCTCAAATAGATTCAGTCCTCTAAACCATGCCAAAAGTAAGTATGACTTCCCTAAGTCCTCACAGAACAGAAGATAAAATGATAGTCAAGCGCAGAGTGAGCAGCGAAATGTTAGCTTACTATGCAAAATTAAAACAAGAAAGGGACCAAACTTAACATGTCAAGCAGGTTTGCTCTTGTTAGTGACAAAGAGATGAGAACAATTTTGATTGGGGATTCTCAGGTCAAAGGCCAAGAGTCTCATTTTGTTAAGTTTCGCTGAGATGTGAGACAGGTGAAGAGCCTCGCAGGTGATCACAAAGGAAGTGGAAAAAGTCTGGTCCAAGACTAAGGGGATGGCAATAATAGCCCAAGTCAGTGGTAATGACCTGTTTCTCAAAAGAAATACAGTTGGTGCCACAGAGTCAATATAGGAGAGATCATGACTGGATGATGAGCTCCGACTCAAGACAGACAGAGGCATGATACTTGGTATTTTGTCCAGGATGTATGGAGGGGATTGTGCTACCAACAAAGCAATATGGCTTAAATGGTAGGTTACCTTACCTATTTACCTAGAAAGGAGTGAGATTTGTGGACCAATTTGATGAGTTCTATGGGAAACGCAACCTCTACCTCCGTGACGGTGTGCACTTGAGCATTAGCGGTAAAATGAACTTGGTGATTTCCTAAATCAACATCCTTACAGCTTGCTGAGGGCAATAAAAAATGTAGAAAGTGCCCCCCAGCAGTAAAAATGCAAACCCTCTGCAGCAGTTGATCTCAAACTTACAAAATGAGATCCCACAAAAGGAGATAGTCCCTCAGAGAGCAAGAATACCTCTCAACAAAAGGCAGAGTCCCCCAGCATATTGAGAGACGACTTGCAACTCCCTCTAGACTCTACACCTTAGGTGCCAATTTCTGAACCACTAGATAGTGGCTCTTCTACCTCAGGTGAATATTTACCCCATACAGGTAATTGCAATACCTCTGATGGTTTACAGATAAATAGTGTGCAAGAAAATGCACTACCCCTAGAGACCACTTTCTCTTCGGGAAACGGGGTAAACTAGGGGGTTCTAAGAAAAGCTTGATTCCCCTAAAGGTAGTATTTAATGACAGGTCAATTTGGAATAAATTCTCTAAACTTCAGGCATTGTTGTCTACAGAATACTTCGATGTAGTGGTTATTACTGAATCCTGGATTCATAGTGATACCAGAGATTATGTTGGGGAACTTGAGATACCTGGATATAGCATATTCCACAAAGACTTAACCATGCAGGAAGGAGGTGGAAATCTCTTGTACCGTACATTAGATAATTTGTAAATCCAATAGATAGCAAGATCAGATCAGAACATGAACTGTGATTGGAGTAGATGTCAACCTAGGTAACTCTATCTATAGGATTGTTTTGGTGTACAGACCTCCACATCAAAATGTTGAAAAGGATGAACTTCTGTACACAAGAATGAGTGCTGCTATTGAGGGAAAAACCAGTGTGATCTTAGGTGACTTCAATTGCCTAGTAAACTGGGAAGCAAAACCTGACGATGCTGAACGTAGGCGTCTTGTGGACTTTGCTAATGATAACTTTTTGACCCATTGGGTGAACGAGCCAACTAGAAGCAATAATATTCTAGAACAAGCCTTCGTCTTTTCTATCCTAAATGACCTAGAGCAGTTAGTTCAGCAACCAACCCGTATCCTGGATCGCTTCGGAGATCGACCCAACATTCTTGACTTGTTTCTAACTTCTAAACCTTCTTCTTATACTGAAAATCTTTTCTCTCCCTTGGGCTCCTCCGACCATAAACTTATCTCTGTCACCTGTCCTATCTCTCCAATACGGCCACCCGATCCTCCCAACCGGCTGCGCTTGTGACACTTTGGCGCTGTCGACTGGGAGGCTCTTTGGCAGTACCTCTTTGATTTCCCATGGAATGACTTTTGCTTCCATGGCCGAGGACCCTCGGAGAGTGATGAACGCATTACCGAGGTAATCCTCTCGGGCATGGAAGGATACATTCCATTTTCTTTCCCTCAAAATAATGCAAACAAATCTGGGTTTACTCACGCTTGTTCTACTGCTGTCCGCAACAAGGAGGAAGCATTCAAACGGTACTGACACCTTAAAATTCAAGAATCTCATTCTTCCTATGTTTCTGCCCGGTATCAAGCCAAATCTGTTCTTCGACTTGCCAAGCACTCTTTCATCAATAATAAATGCACTGAACTATCCAACTCTAGCTCTTCCCAAGCTTTCTGGCATAGCCAAAAACCTCTCCAACAATTTTTCTTCCTCGTCTTTCCCTTCCCTTTTCCACTCTGATGGCACAACCATCACTTCTTCCTCTGACAAAGCTGAACTCTTCGTTCAAACTTTCGCTAGAAACTCCACCTTGGATGATTCCGGTGCTATTCCTCCCTCTCCACCCCCCTCTCTCCTACTTATGCCTTATCATAATCTCTTCTAAAGATATACTTTCTACCCTCTCTTGGCTTAATACTAAGAAGGCGTACAGTCCGGACGGTGTTCCTCCTGTTGTACTAAAAAACTATGCTTCCGTGCTGACTTCCTGCCTAGGCATACTCTTTTGTCTCTGTCTCTCCTCTAACGTCTTTGGTTTCTATCCCTCCATCTGTGCCTTTGTCTCTAATTTCCTTTCCGGCCATTCCATAGCTGCGGTTGTGGACGGCCATCGCTCACTTCCTCATCCTATCAAACTCCGGTATTCCTCAAGGCTCTGTCCTATCTCTCATTCTCTTTCTAATTTTTATAAATGATCTTCTCAACTGTACCTCCAGTCCCATCCATTCATATGCAGACGACTCTACCTTACACTACTCAATTAGTTTTCCAGAATGCCCCAGCCAGCAATCCCTCAAAAACAACACTTATCTTCTGATCTAACTACTATTTCCAATTGGGGCAGAGAAAACGTTGTTACCTTTAATGCTTTCAAAACCCAATTTCTCCATCTATCTACCTGTCCGGAACTCCCAGAGGACTATATACAATACAATACAATGGTTTAGCGCCATTTTTCCATTACATGTATTGTAACGGCTCAGACGGGATTTCCTTTCAGTAGTTGGAGTGTACTGTAGTACAATAAAGTCCCGCCACAGCACTGCCCCACCAAGCCATCAGTGTGGCTGATGTTGGTATAGTGATAACCGTGCATCAGCAAGACTCAACAGAATCCCCCTGCAGCACTTGCACCTGCAATATCTGCAACCACACCAGCCTTAACAGTGTTACAACAAGGCAGCACCATAAGAAGACTCTACTGTATATTAGGCAATTTGGACTATAGAACAATAAAATCCTGCCCCAACACTGCTCCAACATGCAAACACTGTTGCCGACACAGGTGTGGTGCCAAACAGCGCCCAGGTAAGAGTCAGTCCCCTGTGGCACCTATCCGCACCCCACCAACCTCGGCAGTGCCATACCAAGATAGTGCTAAGATAAAGACTTTATTGCATAGTAATGGCTGTTCTATCACCATTCTCCCTATTAGTCGCCTTGTATGACACACACACACACGCAGTAGGATGCGTGAGGCATATTATTTTTTTCCTCCATCATTAGATGAAGGCCCCCTTACCCCCTGAGACTATCCCTTAACTTTCAACAATACAAAAATCAATCCTTCATCTTCTCTCAATATTCTTGGTGTCTCTTTTTCTTCTGCTCTCACTTGGAGAGGAGAGAATATTCATGGGGCACAGATCATATAGAACGGCCTCGCTACGAAATATCCCTGAACCTACTGATAATCTATTTTTTATTAATTTCACCACAACACCAAACACCTCCAATGAAATTAATGAAAGCATACAGTATTTATATGATCCACCAGGATTCGAACCCGGGTTATCACACACAGATTTTTACCAGTCTTGCTAAGGCAGCCTCCCAGAAGTAGGGTGTGCTCAATCGCCTCAATTTTTTTGTCTATCCCTGCACAGCTTCTTGCTCTGTACAGGGGCACAGTGTGTCCTTGTATTGAGTATTGGTCACATGTGTGGGGTGGATCCTCTCACATCGCACTCCTAGACAAAGTAGAAAGGAAGGCTTTTCGTATCATTAACTCCTGTCCACTCACCAACTCTCTGCAATCTCTCTCTCATCGCCGCAATGTTGCATCTCTGTCGCTAGTACAATAATCAGTGTTCCTCAGAGCACTCCCAGTGTATACCACCTCCTCTATGTAGGGCATGTGGTACCCATCTTGCAACACAATCCCACCCCTACTCTGTGGAACTCTCCAACCCAAGAGTGAAATTTTACTCTCAGTCTTTCTTCTATTCAACATCTGAGCTCTGGAACTATCTCCCAGAATCAGTCTTTCCTCCTTCCTATGACATAAATTGCTTCAAACTCCATGTTTCCAGGCATTTTGGCTCGAATGTCCCTTGATTTTGGCCTTGTCACTCTTTCAACTCTGGGGGAGGCACTTGCTACATGCAGTTCTGCCTGTTGTCTCCCTCACTCGCATAGAAAACAAAAATTATATTGTGTTCACCATTGAAGAAGAAAGTGTGACCAGCTTATCTGTTGGGGAATCACTCGGAGGTAGTGACCACAATCTTTAGCAGCAGACCCACCAGTCCTAAGAGTGCAAAACTAGATTTCCGTTGTGCAAATTTTGAAGGCCTTAGGGGAAGCTTATCCCAGATCAGACTTGAGGGTGAGAATGTTAATGCGATTTGGTGCTCATTCAAAGCGCAGTTTATCGACAAGCTGCATTCGTTCATAGTAAACTTGCCAAATCAGGCTCAACCCAACCAAAATGGTTCACAAGGGACATAGTTTCAGCAATTAGAAAGAGAAAGGTTGCATACAGAAAGGCCAAATGAAGTCAAGACCAAAGAGATTTAGATTCCTTCAAAAATGTGTGTAGGAGAGAGAAATCTTTCATAAAGCAAGCAAAGCGGAATGAAGATATCATGGTTGCAGCCCTCTGCAAAGAGAGTCCTAAAGAGTTCTTCAGCCATGTGAACATCAGGAAGCCATTCAAAAGTAGCAATGGACCACTAAAGAATCCAGCAGGCCAACGACAAACCTCTGACACTGATATAGCTAAATCCCTAAACGACTATTTTCCCTTGGTATTTACAAGGAAAATATCAGTAACATGTTAAGTCCAGGATTAGTACATGAGGGTGAAGTTCTTAGCAGAATTAGATGTACCCCAGAGGAGGTAGCAAAAAGAATATATAAGATAAATAGTTTCAAGTTATCCGGCCCATATGGCTTTCTTTCCCCGAGTTGTGCGAGATGAAATTGCACCTTTCTTGGCAGAAATCTTCAATAAATCACTAGAAAATGGAGAGGTTCCATAAGACTGGAAACTGGCCAATGTGACCCCAATCTTTAAGAAGGGGGATCATGAGTGTCCCTAGAATTATCGGCCAATTAGCTTGACTTCTATCATAGTAAAACTCTTGAAAGGGATACTAGTAGATACTAGACAAGCTAGTTAAATACCTAGGAATCCACAATGTAATTACAGATTCCCAACATGGATTCAGGTGACACCATTCATGTCTTGCCAATTTGCTGGAATTTTTCCACAAAATGCTGAGTGAGTATGACAAGAGTAGAGCCATAGACATCCTTTACTTAGATTTTCAAAAAGCTTTTGATTAAGTGCCTCATTGCAGGCTTATGTCAAAAGTGAGTGCACTAGGTATCAATTCAGAGGTCACAAATTGGATAGAAAATTGGCTAACAGGTAGACAACAACGTGTACTCAATGGTGTTTCCTCTGAGTGGACTCCAATCACTTCTGGAGTTCCACAGGGATCTGTCCTTGGCCCACTTCTGTTCATCATTTACTGTATGTCAATAACATCGATATTGGTCTGTTGAGTGTGATCTCCAAGTTTGCAGACGACATAAGCTTGGAGTGAATGTGAAGGACCACAAAGGAGTTCAACAGCTCAGAATGGACCTCAACAGACTTGGTGAATGGTCGGAGACATGGCAGATGCCTCAAAACTTGGAAAAGTGCAAAGTGATGCATATCGGCCAAGCAAACCCCAAGTCAGGCTATTTGCTATTGGGAATGCCTCTGGAAGTGACTGACTTGGAAAAGGATTTGGGTGTTCTGATTAGCAGTGACCTAAAGTTTTCCAAGCAGTGCATTAAAGTAGAGAAGAAAGCTCAGAAATTATTGAGTTATATTAAGAGGCAATTTAAGTATAGAAATAAGGAAATAGTCCTTACACTTTATAACGCTCTGATACGGACTCTCCTGAAGTATGTTGTTCAATTCTGGTCTCCAACACTCAGGAAAGATATAGAGCGACTGGAAAGAGTACAAGCTAGGGCTACAAAACTTATTCCATCGATTAGAAGACTGAGCTACGAGGACCGGTTGAGAAGTCTAAATATCTTTCCGTTGGAGACAACCAGACTACGAGGTCTGCTCATTGAAGTTTTGAAAATACTTAGTGGATTTGACAACGTGGATTATAGCAACAAATTTATCCTCAATACGAATACAACACTCAACCATGGCTGGAAATTATAATTTATAAGGTTCAGCCTTAGTATTTGTGGACACTTTTTCACATATAAGATCTGTTCTACCTGGAACAAACTGCCCTCAGAAAAACTCTCTCTCTCTCTCTCTCTCAGCCAATCATTATCAGTCCATAGCTATATATTTCAGTCTACCTATTAACTTATCTACACCAATCCATCCACCTATCAACCCTTGTAGATCATCTACTCCATATGTCAATGACCTTACAGTACACTCTATCCATGATTTATATCCTAGAGTGCACGGTGCACTCGCTTCAAAAAGTACTGTTTATCTATAATACGGAGTCACACGAGCATTTTCTTCCAGCTTTTTTCTTGGCAATTCTGGTAGGTCAGATTGTAAATTGAAGATTTTATAATGTTCTGCTACTTCCAATAAGCTAAATTTGGCTCTAAAATGTAAGTGGACGGAACTCTAAGACATAAATCGTAACCTTATTATTTTCGAAGCTATCCCGTCATAAAAACAAGGAAAGCACAAGAACTAAAGAAGGTTCAAGCATGGGATGCCAAAATCCTAATTCAAATAGGAAAATGTTAACTATTCTTTATCACGCCATGGTATAGTTGATTAATGCATGGACTCTCATCCTGACTAGCCATGGTTCGAGTCCCGGCTGAGAGTAAAAACATTTAGTAACTCACGTGTATATATATAATCTATTGTTTTATTTATTTCACCACAACACCAAACACCTGCAATGAAATTAATGAAAGCATATACTGTATATGATCCACCAGGATTCGAACACGGCGGGTTATCACACACAGATTTGTAGACACCTTAACCATTACACCACCAAGACGGTTAAAGGTTTATGTACACGCCTACGACTTATTATCCATTCTCGAATACTGGATATTAATCTAATCATGTTCATATTCCCACCGCACTATGGTAGCCTAATGTTTAAGTGAGAGGAGAGAATATTCATGGGGCACAGATCATATAGAACGGCCTCGCTACGAAATATCCCTGAACCTACTGATAATCTATTTTTATTAAATTCACCACAACACCAAACACCTCCAATGAAATTAATGAAAGCATATATATGATCGACCAGGATTCGAACCCGGGTTATCACACACAGATATTTAGACACCTTAACCATAATACACCACCAAGACGGTTAAAGGTGTATGCACATGCCTACGACTTATTATCCATTCTCGAATACTGGATATTAATCTAATCATGTTCATATTCCCACCGCACTAAGGTAGCCTAATGTTTAAGTGAGAGGAAAGAATATTCATGGAGCACAGATCGCCAGTATGGCTTCCTTGAGGGTTGCTCTACTGGTGATCTTCTTTCATATATTACTAACTCCTGGTCATCCAAATTTCGGGACTTCGGTGAGACTGTTTCTGTTGCACTAGACATATCGAAGGCCTTCGATAGAGTCTGGCACAAATCTTTAATTTCCAAACTGCCCTCCTTCGGTTTCTGTCCCTCCATCTCTGCCTTTGTCTCTAATTTCCTTTCCGGCCGTTCCATAGCTGCGGTTGTGGATGGCCATCGCTCATTTCCTCATCCTATCAACTCCGGTGTTCCTCAGGGTTCTGTCCTACCTCCTATTCTCTTTCTAATGTTCTTAAATGATCTTCTCAACTGTACATCCAGTCCCATCCATTCATAGGCAGACGACTCTACTTTACACCACTCAATTTGTTTTCCAGAACCCCCCAACCAGCAGTCCCTCAAAAGTAAACGTAATGAAGCCATAAAATGCTTATTTTCGGATCTAGCTACTATTTCCAATTGTGGTAGAGAAAACCTTGTTGCATTTAATGCTTCCAAAACTCAATTTATCCATCTTACTACCCATCAAGAACCTCCAGAGGACTATCCCATATTCTTCAACAATACAAAAATCAATCGTTCATCTTCCCTCAATGTTCTCGGTGTCTCTTTTTCTTCTGCTCTCACTTGGAAAAACCATATTACCAGTCTCGCTAAGGCAGCCTCCTTGAAGCTGGGTGTGCTCAAACACCTCAAGGGGTTCTTTACCCCTGCGCAGCTTCTTGCTCTGTACAGGGGCACAGTGTGTCCTTGTATTGAGTATTGTTCACATGTGTGGGGAGGATCCTCTCACTCCACACTCCTAGATAAAGTAGAAAGGAAAGCCTTTCGTATCATTAACTCCTGTCCACTCACCAACTCTCTCCAATCTCATTCTCTTCGCCGCAATGTTCCATCTCTCTCACTATTCTATCGCTACTACAATAATCAGTGTTCCTCGGAGCTTTTCCAGTGTATACCACCTCCCCTAGGTAGGGTATGTAGTAGCCGCCTTGGAACACAATCCCACCCCTACTCTGTGCAACTCTCCAACCCAAGAGTGAAATGCTATTCTCAGACTTTCTTCAATTCAACTGCTGAGCTCTGGAACTCTCTCCCAGAATCAGTCTTTCCCTCTTCCTATGACTTAAATTCCTTCAATCTCCGTGTGTCCAGGCATTTTAGCTCGAACGTCCCTTGATTTCGGCCCTGTCACTCTTTGAAATCTGGGGGAGGCACTCGCTGCAGTCGGTTATGCCTTTTGTCTCCCTCATTCACATAGAAAAAAATACATAGAATGGCCTCGCTAGCAAATATCCCTGAACCTACTGATAATTTGTTTTTTTATTAATTTAACCAGGGCTATATACAGTATAGCACTCTTTAATCAATAATAAATGCACTGAACTATCCAACTTTAGCTCTTCCCAAGCTTTCTGGCATCTAGTCAAAAACCTCTCCAACAACTCTTCTTCCTCGTCTTTCCCTCCCCTTTTCCACTCTGAGGGCACAACCATCACTTCTTCCTCTGACAAAGCTGAACTCTTCACTCAAACTTTTGCTAGAAACTCTACCTTGGATGATTCCGGAGCTATTCCTCCCTCTCTCTTACATATGCCTAATATCTCAATCTCTTCTAAAGATGTACTTTCTACCCTCTCTGGGCTTAATACTAAGAAGGCGTACGGTCCGGACGGTGTTCCTCCTGTTGTACTAAAAAACTGTACTTCCGTGCTGACCCCCTGCCTAAGCAAACTCTTTCGTCTCTGTCTCTCCTCTAACGTCTTCCCTTCTTGCTGGAAGTTTGCTCTCATTCAACCTGTCCCAAAGAAGGGTAACCACTCTCAACCCTCCAACTATCGTCCAATTGCTCTCATCTCTTGTATCTCTAAAAAATTTAAAACTATTCTTGCTTCCAAATTTCTTAAGCATTTCTCTTCTCATAATCTGCTCTCAGATCGCCAGTATGGCTTCCTTAACGGTCGCTCTACTGGTGATCTTCTTTCATATCTTACTAACTCTTGGTCATCCAACTTTCGGGACTTCGGTGAGACTTTTTCTGTTGCACTAGACATATCGAAGGCATTCGATAGAGTCTGGCACAAATCTTTAATTTCCAAACTGCCCTCCTTCGGTTTCTGTCCCTCCATCAGTGCCTTTGTCTCCAATTTCCTTTCCGGCCGTTCCAGAGCTGCGGTTGTGGACGGCCATCGCTCATTTCCTCATCCTATCAACTCCGGTGATCCTCAGGGTTCTGTCCTATCTCCTATTCTCTTTCTAATTTTCATAAATTATCTTCTTCTCCAGTCCCATCCATTCATATGCAGACGACTCTACCTTACACCACTCAATTAGTTTTCCAGAACGCCCCAGCCAGCAGTCCCTCAAAATCAAACGTAATGAAGCCATAAAACACTTATCTTCTGATCTAGCTACTATTTCCAATTGGGGTAGAGTAATACAAAAATCAACCCTTCATCTTCTCTCAATGTTCTCGGTGTCTCTTTTTCTTCTGCTCTCACTTGGAAGGACCATATTACCAGTCTCGCTAAGGCAGCCTCCCAGAAGCTGGGTGTGCTCAACCACCTCAAGGGTTTCTTTACCTCTGCGCACTGAGTTTGCAGCTTTTTGCTCTGTACAGCGGCACAGTGCGTCCTTGTATTGAGTATTGTTCACATGTGTGAGGAGGATCCTCTCACACCGCACTCCTAAACAAAGTAGAAAGGAAAGCCTTTCATCCTTTCGTATCATTAACTCCCGTCCACTCACCAATTCTCTGCAATCTCTCTCTCTTCGCCGCAATGTTGCATCTCTCTCGCTATTCTATCGCTACTAAAATAATCAGTGTTCCTCGGAGCTTTCCCAGTGTATACCACCTCCTCTACGTAGGGTACATAGTACCCGCCTTCCAACACAATCCCACCCCTGCTCTGTGTAACTCTCCAACCCAAGAGTGAAATGCTATTCTCAGACTTTCTTCTATTCAACTGCTGAGCTCTGGAACTCTCTCCCAGAATCAGTCTCTCCCTCTTCCTATGACTTAAATTGCTTCTAACTTCGTGTGTCCAGGCATTTTAGCTCCAACGTCCCTTGATTTCGGCCCCGTCACTCTTTCAACTCTAGGGGAGGCACTCGCTGCAGGCAGTTCTGCCTTTTGTCTCCCTCATTTACATAGACAAACAAAAAATATATATATATACCGGTATAATTATATATATAGGGTGTCCCTGGAGAAAAGGGCATAACCATGAGAAATGATAATACAAGGTATTCTAAGCCTAAAATGTTCAATAAGAAATTATCCAAAACTCAACCATTATTGAGATATTGCATTTTCAAATGGTATTTTCCTATGTATTTCCTCATAAGGCTGGCTTAGCTGTCTTAGTGCCTACCACACCTCCATCTAACTGCAATTATTATTCCATGTTAATATAAAGATATTCTAATTCTCTAAGTTACATCTATCTATATATTATTAAATCAGTTTGTGTGTCTGTTTGTCTGTCTGTGTGTTCTTAATAGGCGGCCGCAGTTTTGGACCTGGGGAGCTGAGACTTTGCATGTGGGTGTCAATTGACCTGGGTCAGGTCATAGAGAGGGCAAGGCCACGATCGGAGGTCGGTTCGAGGCCGAAATTGAAAACAAATTGAAAAAAATGGCCGTTTGGGGCAGAAGGAGGCCTCCGATCGAAAAGGTGTTTGGAACGAAAGTTGTTCGCAGCCCCCCAAAATGAGGGTACGGATGAGGTCAGATCCAAAATCGAAGGTCATTTAGCGGCCGAAATCGAGGTCGCCGTTTAATGAGGCACAGGGAGGTCGAGGCCGGTGATTATGGTAGTACCTGTAGTAGTATTGTGATGATTTTGGTAGTAGTGATTGATGATGGTGATTATGCTAGTAGAATTTAAACATGGGCAATGCCGGGTACCCCTGCTAGTAATGATTATAGGCCTAGACACATTTGCTCACTTCGGACCAGTTGGAAACTTTTTGTTATAGAACATTGTATGCTTAGAATACCTCGTTATATAATATAGAACATTGTATGCTTAGAATACCTCGTTATATAATATAGAACATTGTATGCTTAGAATACCTCGTTATATAATATAGAACATTGTATGCTTAGAATACCTCGTTATATAATATAGAACATTGTATGCTTAGAATACCTCGTTATATAATATAGAACATTGTATGCTTAGAATACCTCGTTATATAATATAGAACATTGTATGCTTAGAATACCTCGTTATATAATATAGAACATTGTATGCTTAGAATACCTCGTTATATAATATAGAACATTGTATGCTTAGAATACCTCGTTATATAATATAGAACATTGTATGCTTAGAATACCTCGTTATATAATATAGAACATTGTATGCTTAGAATACCTCGTTATATAATATAGAACATTGTATGCTTAGAATACCTCGTTATATAATATAGAACATTGTATGCTTAGAATACCTCGTTATATAATATAGAACATTGTATGCTTAGAATACCTCGTTATATAATATAGAACATTGTATGCTTAGAATACCTCGTTATATAATATAGAACATTGTATGCTTAGAATACCTCGTTATATAATATAGAACATTGTATGCTTAGAATACCTCGTTATATAATATAGAACATTGTATGCTTAGAATACCTCGTTATATAATATAGAACATTGTATGCTTAGAATACCTCGTTATATAATATAGAACATTGTATGCTTAGAATACCTCGTTATATAATATAGAACATTGTATGCTTAGAATACCTCGTTATATAATATAGAACATTGTATGCTTAGAATACCTCGTTATATAATATAGAACATTGTATGCTTAGAATACCTCGTTATATAATATAGAACATTGTATGCTTAGAATACCTCGTTATATAATATAGAACATTGTATGCTTAGAATACCTCGTTATATAATATAGAACATTGTATGCTTAGAATACCTCGTTATATAATAGAACATTGTATGCTTAGAATACCTCGTTATATAATATAGAACATTGTATGCTTAGAATACCTCGTTATATAATATAGAACATTGTATGCTTAGAATACCTCGTTATATAATATAGAACATTGTATGCTTAGAATACCTCGTTATATAATATAGAACATTGTATGCTTAGAATACCTCGTTATATAATATAGAACATTGTATGCTTAGAATACCTTGTTATATAATATAGAACATTGTATGCTTAGAATACCTCGTTATATAATATAGAACATTGTATGCTTAGAATACCTCGTTATATAATATAGAACATTGTATGCTTAGAATACCTCGTTATATAATATAGAACATTGTATGCTTAGAATACCTCGTTATATAATATAGAACATTGTATGCTTAGAATACCTCGTTATATAATATAGAACATTGTATGCTTAGAATACCTCGTTATATAATATAGAACATTGTATGCTTAGAATACCTCGTTATATAATATAGAACATTGTATGCTTAGAATACCTCGTTATATAATATAGAACATTGTATGCTTAGAATACCTCGTTATATAATATAGAACATTGTATGCTTAGAATACCTCGTTATATAATATAGAACATTGTATGCTTAGAATACCTTGTTATATAATATAGAACATTGTATGCTTAGAATACCTCGTTATATAATATAGAACATTGTATGCTTAGAATACCTCGTTATATAATATAGAACATTGTATGCTTAGAATACCTCGTTATATAATATAGAACATTGTATGCTTAGAATACCTCGTTATATAATATAGAACATTGTATGCTTAGAATACCTCGTTATATAATATAGAACATTGTATGCTTAGAATACCTCGTTATATAATATAGAACATTGTATGCTTAGAATACCTCGTTATATAATATAGAACATTGTATGCTTAGAATACCTCGTTATATAATATAGAACATTGTATGCTTAGAATACCTCGTTATATAATATAGAACATTGTATGCTTAGAATACCTCGTTATATAATATAGAACATTGTATGCTTAGAATACCTTGTTATATAATATAGAACATTGTATGCTTAGAATACCTCGTTATATAATATAGAACATTGTATGCTTAGAATACCTCGTTATATAATATAGAACATTGTATGCTTAGAATACCTCGTTATATAATATAGAACATTGTATGCTTAGAATACCTCGTTATATAATATAGAACATTGTATGCTTAGAATACCTCGTTATATAATATAGAACATTGTATGCTTAGAATACCTCGTTATATAATATAGAACATTGTATGCTTAGAATACCTCGTTATATAATATAGAACATTGTATGCTTAGAATACCTCGTTATATAATATAGAACATTGTATGCTTAGAATACCTCGTTATATAATATAGAACATTGTATGCTTAGAATACCTCGTTATATAATATAGAACATTGTATGCTTAGAATACCTCGTTATATAATATAGAACATTGTATGCTTAGAATACCTCGTTATAATATAGAACATTGTATGCTTAGAATACCTCGTTATATAATATAGAACATTGTATGCTTAGAATACCTCGTTATATAATATAGAACATTGTATGCTTAGAATACCTCGTTATATAATATAGAACATTGTATGCTTAGAATACCTTGTTATATAATATAGAACATTGTATGCTTAGAATACCTCGTTATATAATATAGAACATTGTATGCTTAGAATACCTCGTTATATAATATAGAACATTGTATGCTTAGAATACCTCGTTATATAATATAGAACATTGTATGCTTAGAATACCTCGTTATATAATATAGAACATTGTATGCTTAGAATACCTCGTTATATAATATAGAACATTGTATGCTTAGAATACCTCGTTATATAATATAGAACATTGTATGCTTAGAATACCTCGTTATATAATATAGAACATTGTATGCTTAGAATACCTCGTTATATAATATAGAACATTGTATGCTTAGAATACCTCGTTATATAATATAGAACATTGTATGCTTAGAATACCTTGTTATATAATATAGAACATTGTATGCTTAGAATACCTCGTTATATAATATAGAACATTGTATGCTTAGAATACCTCGTTATATAATATAGAACATTGTATGCTTAGAATACCTCGTTATATAATATAGAACATTGTATGCTTAGAATACCTCGTTATATAATATAGAACATTGTATGCTTAGAATACCTTGTTATATAATATAGAACATTGTATGCTTAGAATACCTCGTTATATAATATAGAACATTGTATGCTTAGAATACCTTGTTATATAATTTCCCAAAGTTATGCCCTTTCCTCCTGAGACACCCTGTATATATATATATATATATATATACAGGGTGTTTCAAGAATACCTTTCATACATTTCAGAATGAATAGACCTTGCAATAATATATATACTTTACTATGACACAGTCTTGGAATATTTCATATTTACCGGGATATTACAAATTTTATTTTTGAATAAGAAAGTCTAGGGGATGGAAACAATAAATAGATTACCATCAACTCAAATACTTTACTTTGTCATCAATTTTTGATCATCAATGTATTTTACAGTACTTAAAATAGGTGCTTTATCAAGTTGCTTCATGGGTTCGAATACTGCATGAATGAAGCTTCACAAATTGAAGGTAACATGAGAAGGTGAGAGAAAGAAGGATGTACTGGCAGTCTTAAGTAAGTACCAGACATGGAGCCATACACTTCTGCTGAGTGCACAGACATGTTACTTACTTTAGGGGAGGTGTGGTGGAGTGGTCATGCCACTGGATTGGTAATCCAATGGACCCGGGTTCAAATCCCGATATGTCAATGGGAAGATATTATTGGGATTGAATTTGTGCTGTACCTAGTATCAGTGGATTACCACAAAGCCCACCGAAATGCCAAAAAAATACCCTCATTGTTCCCTGATTAAATAACACTGTATGAATATTCCCATATTCAAAATATGTTACAGGGGGACAATGCCTAGTGAGTTCACTGCTCAATAGGTGGCGTTCTGAGAGTGAGTGTCTGAGTCTGGAGGGTGAGACGGTGAAGCACTTGAGCGAAGCAACCAGCCGCTTCAGAGATGGAGCTGCTTCGAGCCATGATGGATGCTTCGCATGTCTCACTCCCCAGACTGGAACAAGACCTCACGGGCTTCACCTTGTTGAGCGGTGGAATGTACAGGCTCTTAGCCTATTATGCCCGAGAGGGAGTAGTTGGAATATATAAAAAAAAAAAAAAAAAAAAAATGAAGTGGGAGGAAATGCAGCTGAAGCAGCAAGGATGTATGGTGAACAAAATCCCAACCGGAGGCAACCATCTCGGCCTACTTTCCTCAGCATAGAAAGACGACTACGGGAATATGGCACTCTGAATCCACGTGCAGTAGACAGAGGAAGGCCTCATGATGAGCAACTCCTCGATGCAGAAGAGGATATCCTTGATGCTATCGCAGATGACTCATCTACAAGCACATGCCGACTTGGTGCACGACTTGGTGTGGCTCATGCATCAGTATGGAGGATTGTAAACAGGAATGGCCTGTACCCATATCATCACCAGCCCATCCATGCGCTGACTGAAAGTGATTATCACCAACGAGTGGATTTCTGTCGGTGGCTCCTTACTCAAGAGAGGGAGAACAACGGTTTTATTGCAGAGGTTTTGTTTAGTGATGAGGCTAATTTCACAAGACATTACATGCTGAACTTACATAATACACATACATGGGCAGCAGAAAATCCACATACAACATCAACGAGGGGACAGCAGGAATGCTTTTCTAGTAATGTTTTGGTTCGTATTCTTGGTGAACATCTAATCGGACCTTCTCTGCTATCACAACAACTTACAGGCAATGTGTACACCAGATTTCTTCAGGATGACTTACCCATACTACTTGAAGATGTGCCTCTCAGAACATGTAGACAAATGTGGTTCATACATGATGGAGCTCCAGCTCACCTTGCACGAGGTACGAGGTACGAGGGATTTCCTTAATGATGTGTACCCTGATAAGTGCAGATAGGCCATGGTGGTCCAATCAACTAGCCACCTAGATCACCGGACCTAACTCCATTTGACGTTTATCTAAGGGGACACTTGAAGAGCAAGGTGTATGATACACAAATCAACACCTGTCAGCAATTGTGGCAACCGTGGTGATTGGCTGGTCTATCAGAGTGAGAGTTGAGCGTTCTCTGCCGTACACATAGCTTACTCTGACTGTTCCTTTTGCTTAAATATTTTCTAAATCTCAAGTGGTGGCGTCTCTTCCGTGGCGTGGTGGCGTCTCTTCTACTGCCAACCTAGAGGTTGGCAGACTGGGAGCCAAAGCGTCACATTTTTCCTTTGCCCCTCAACTTTCCCTTCATAATTGTTGATGGGCAATGGGCCTTCGGGGTGCTTCGGTGTCCGGGCGTTTCCGCACCCTCCTAAGCTCCTCGCCTGTTAGCGGCTTCGGTCACCTGGGCATTCTTAATGGTAAAGCAATGAGGGTTCTGTGGGGGCACTCGGTCATGGCCTTGGCCATGCACAGGATCTTGGGGCTGTTCGGTCAGACAGCCTGGGGAACGACGACAACAACAACAGTGGCAACAGTTAAAGAGGCTTGCAGAGAAGTAAGAAGCACACCAGGGATATTTGAACGTGTATGACAGTTTCTTATACGCCGAGCCCAAGCCTGTATTAACGAGGGAGGAAGAAACTTCGAGCATCTATTGTAAATACTATAAAATACATTGATGTTCAAAAATGTATAACATAATAAAGTAATTGAGGTGATAGTAATCTAATGACCATTTTCTTCCCCTAGACATTCCTATTTAACCCGGCAGCTGCGGGAAGACTCTTAACCCTTCTGGCCCGGGTGTCATTTTAAAATGACAGTGCGGCAGATGGGCCGGAGCCCGGGTGTCCTTTTAAAATCCCTATGCTTGAAAGCGTGCTTTGAAATTCGCGCGGCGAAAATTTCCTTTGCAGGGGTGATCGCAGCGCCACCAAGCCTCAACTACTACCGTTATCAGTTCATAATTGCCCGCCATGGCGAGTTATAGTGAAATCATGAATTCCGATGCGTCCGATTCTGTGCAACCTCCCGCGCACCCCAGTGCTACCCCGCTTGCTACATCTACGCCTGTTGCAAGCAATAAAAAGGCTCAACGCAAGAAAGCGAAGGTATTGTTGAGTGATAGTGCTATACAGAGAGAACTTTTTGCCATTGAAGAAAGCAGTGGTGAAAGCTTAATCGATAAAGAACAGTTTATTACTAGTGCGAGTGAAGACGATGATGTTGTGGGGTTTGGGGATGAAGACAATGTTGACTTGTTTGAGGGAGGGGATAGTAGTGCTTAACCTGATGTGGAAGTGTTGCAGGAAGGTGCAGTCGAACTTCCGAGTGTGCTAGAGCCTAGGCCTACCCCGTCGCCATCACTGTGTTGTCACCCTAGGCCTAGCCCTAGCCCGGGACCTTCCCCTTTGCCTGCCCGTACGCCCTTCAAAGTGGGTAAATACTTTTACAAACAATCTTCAGTGAAAACTGCAGCCAAGAAAGCACGTAGGGCAGCAGAAAAAGCTAGGGAAGGCGAAGATAGTGATAGTGACGCCGACCCTGGTCTAGCAACCACTCGCATTCCTTTGTCCCGACGCCTTGACCCGGGACACCGAGCGGGTCACCCACAGCCCTCGGCTTCATCTCACCCTCAGGATGTGCAAAGGGCCTCTACAAGTGGTACTAGTGGGGCGGCATTGTCCTCCCACAGTGTGCCACCACAGGCCCCGCATCGTACGGCATTATTTGCTGCAGAGAAGCCCTCGGCTCGCCGCTAAAGGAGCCCAACTCCCGAGGCTGAGGCTCCCATTGTTCAACCTCCCGCAGCTTTCCGCCCCCCAAGCCGCCGACGCCCGGTCACTTCTTCACCTGAAATGTCCTCTGAAGAAGATGCTGACGATCCCAACATTGCCCCAGATGACCTGACATCGCCTGAGGAGGAGGAGGACGACGAAGAGGATGTGGAAGAGGAGGAAGTCCCGACACGATGAGTTCGAGGGCGAGGTCGTGGGTGTGCGGCTCAGCCTGACGACACCGCTGCCCCTGGGCGTGGGCGTGGGCATGCAGGGTGTCCGCATGGGCGTCCGCGTAGGCAAGGGCGTGTGCCTGGGCGTGTGCCTGCTAGAGCTGCACGTGCGCGCTCATCTAACTTGTTTGTGTGGACAGATGGGGAGGATTTTGAGCCAGATTGTCCTGCCTTTGACGAGCAGCAGATTGGTTCCGGGGTGTCACCAGCATATCCCTGTGGCCCAAATGCTACCCCCAGTGAACTTTTCTGTGGCTTCTATGACAATGAAGTCATGGAATACCTCGTCGAGGAGACCAACAACCATCATGAGATCTGTGCCAACTTTCTTGGCAGGAAGACCAGTGCCAAGATGGTGGCATGGAGACCTGTCACTGTGGCAGAACTGTATGTGTTCTTGGCACTCACTATGCTGATGACACGTATCAGGAAGCACGCTCTGGCAGACTACTGGATCACTGCCGACCTCATCACGACTCCAGTATTTGGCAAGTACATGTCCAGGGACAGGTACTTTGACATCCTCTCCTATCTCCACCTGACAAACAACATGGCAGTCCACTTTCCCGACTCATTATGGAAGATCAGGAAGCTGTATGACATGATACGTCATCGGTTTACCACCTACCTGATTCCATTCCAGAAGATGTGCCTGGATGAGTCTTTGGTCCTGTTCCTAGGTAGGCTGCATTTCAGGCAGTATATCTCGTCCAAGAGACACCGCTTCGGCATCAAGCTCTTCGTCCTCTGCGACTGCAAGACGGGATATGTGCTGGACTTTGTGGTCTACAGCGGCAGTGGTGGGGAACTTGAGACTGACCCCGAGATTGGATTTGGCGGCGCTGTCGTGCAGAGAAATTAGAGAATGATGGAGAAACACTTCCATAAGAACCACATTCTCTACACCGACAATTACTACACGTCGCCCATCCTAACCAATTACCTCCTTGACCGCAAGACCGGAACTGTCGGCACAGTCAAGGCCAAGAGGAGGGGCATGCCAGCCTACCCAACAAAGACGAGGAAGACGGACATCTTCCACAAGAAGAGGGGCCCCATCCTCTCCATCCACTGGCATGACCAGCGCAAGGTCAACCTCCTCACCACATGCCACAAGGCCGAGATGGTCGCCACAGGGAAGGTGGACCAAAGAACCAAAAACCCCGTCCAGAAACCAGCTTCTGTCCTGGACTACAACCTAAATATGCGCCTCATCGACAAGTCTGACATGCAGATGGGCTTCATCGACTGCCTGCGAACATCTTGCAGGTGGTATAAGAAGTTTATTCTGCATACGGTAGGTATGTCGCCCCTCAATCCCTACAACATCTACCGTCTGTGGACTCCCGGAGCCAAGAAGTACAAGTCCCTGCGGAAGTTCCACAAGCAGGTGATACTTGAGCTCCTGGCTAAATATGCGGAACCTGGGAGACCACTACAAGGACCAGGCCAGCTGGACCGCACGGGGTGTGCCGATTTCTTCAGGAAGCACCAGCTCCACCCCCTTCCTTTCAAAGCACCCGTTAGTAAAGTTAGGAGTCAGAAGAGGTGCCATTTGTGCAGCCACACAACTCGCAGACCCCACAAAGTGAGCAAAATCACATGGGAATGCGTCGAGTGTGAAGTGGCACTGTGCGCTGGACCGTGCTTCAACGACTTTCACACTCTAATACAATATTGAAGTGCCCGTGACAATGACAGTGAAAGTGACACTCTCTAAAATGTAGGCTAAAAGTAATAATAAAACTAAGTATATGCGAAAGAGACACACATAAGTAATAATAAGTGCCTTCATAACAATATGAACACGTAAAAGTGACACTATAAAGTGACACCTTACCTAGTAATACATTAAAGTGAAAATGACACTATCAATTATCCTAGTCCAGTGAAAGTGACACTATAATAATAATAAAACTAAGTATAAGTGAAAGAGACACACATAAGTAATAATAAGTGCCTTCATAACAATATGAACAAGTGAAAGTGACACTATATATATTATTAGCTTACCAAACAATACATAAAAGTGAAAATGACACTATCAATTACCATAGTCCAGTATAAATAATAATAACTACTATAATAATAACAATAAAACTAAGTATAAGTGACAGATACGCAAATAACTTCATAAAAATAACTGTATTGAGTGAAAATAACATAATAACTATAATAAATGGCATAATAAACAATAAAAACTCTCAAATCGCTTCCCGGCATAATTGCGGGTGGGTCGACGAGTGCAACAGGGCGTCGTAGCCGGGGCCGCGGTTGAGTGTTCAGAAGCGCCGAGGTAAATATGCGGCAAAAGTTACCTCCACTAACATCGTCATAACTCCGGAACCAGTTGGGCTAGAGAGCTCTACTTAACACCAGTCTACGCAACAAGGTAAGGCAAACATTTTGATGTTACTTTTATAATTCTACCTTTTATATTAAGGGAGATAGGCCTTTGTTTACACTAGTCTTTTTTCAGCCAGATCGCCCGGATACGAGCTCCGTCCTTTAGAAAGGCAGCCCGGGCCGAAAGGGTTAAGAGGTCCTACTGGGCGGCTGCGGGAAGTCATAAGATCCTAGGCCTAAAAGAAAACATTTAAAACACCCCAGTGGCACTAAAAAAAAAATAATCTGTGTTTAGGTGAGATAATTTCCCTCCATTACTTTCTACCACTCCTACACATCTGTCCCAACCCCCCCTTTCCACCCCTCCTCAATTATCAGGTATTTTCTCTATTATTACCGATAATTATCGAGTATTTTCATGGGAGAACGAGTGGGAGAGAAGGAGGAGGGTGGAGGAGTGTAACTCCGACCCTCCAAGCCAGTCTGAAAGCTCCCCTAGCCTCTCAGTCCCACGCGAGACAAGAGAGAGTGAGGGAGTAAGTCTCTCACTGCTCAAGGCCAGATTACGACTGCGGGGCTAAAATATACAATTTTCACCAGCCAATTGCTGTTACCAATTGTTTTATTGCTTTCCCATGTTCATATGTTTATATTAAAAGTAAAATAGGCACATATGGATAAGTATTAATTATATATATGGTAAATTAACGATTTTAGTGAGGAATAGATCAGAATACCTTCGCACCTCGGGCACATTTAAATACCATAGCTGCGCAGTTAAGAGGTTAAACAAAATGTGTAATATCCCGGTAAATATGAGATATTTCCAAAACCATCATATAATAATAATAATAATAATAGGTCTTAACACTCAAAGAGCGGGTGGTGGAGTATATTCACTGTGCCGCCCAGCGTTTTTTTTTAACCATAAATGGGGTTGTTTCCGTGCTCTTTTTCATGCATAAACAAGAGCCAGAGCGTAATACAAGTATGTATTCCTGAAAGGGCATAAATTGAGCTTTCCAATGACACCTGAACCATCCTTCTACGATCACTGATTGTCTTGCAACGATCGTGCAACCGAAGGGCAAAATCGCTAAAATACGGTCATTTCGTTACATAATTACGTGTGTAGCGAGTGAGAGAGGGTGGAGTAGTGTGGAGTACATGTCAGTGGGCCCACGACGGTCGTGGCGAGCGGTCATGAGGCAACCTACGCTCCTCCCACCGCTCGGCTCTCTCTCAGAGCCAATATTGCGCCAAAATTGCACACGGACTTAAGTCGGGCCCCGCCACATTGTCCAGCTTTTTAGATACGGACTTAAGTCGGGCCCCGCTAAAGAAGGGTTAAAACTAGTGCATGCTAAGCCAGCTAAGGAGAGCCCAATAAGGCCAATTAGGCGTATTTCCATTGGGGTCCTGTACTACTACCCCATCCCCTTGCTCTTGAGGGACGGTAACGACTCAGTGCTTGTGAAAAACCTTTAATGCGCCGAGCGTGGATGCGATCCTGGGACCTTCTGGGTGGAAGTCCAAGACGCTCTAGTCACTGCACCAGCGAGCCGCTGGTAAAGTTTATTATTATTGCTAGGTCTATTCATTCTGAAATTTATGAAAGGTATTTTTGAAACACCCTGTATATGTATATATATATATATATGTATGTCAGTGATGGGTTTGTTCTTGGGGAACCTCAAGTAACAGATGAAGAGGATACACAGGGTAGCAGCAAACAGCATGGTGCAGGATAAAAATTATGACCAGGTGGGGAGGGGGGGGGGGGGGGGGGCAGTACTTTATTTAGCAGTCAGACAAACGTTTCGACACTCGTGTGTCATCTTCAGTGTTCTAGAAAACAATAATAAAACATATAGCAAATATTTAAAAATAAAATCGCGAAAAGCGAGTATATTATAACTAAAGATGTAGCCTCAACATAGCTACACTGGGAAATATTTAATGTAGCCTCAACATAGCTACACTGGGAAATATTTAATGTAGCCTCAACATAGCTACACTGGGAAATATTTAATGTAGCCTCAACATAGCTACACTGGGAAATATTTAATGTAGCCTCAACATAGCTACACTGGGAAATATTTAATGTAGCCTCAACATAGCTACACTGGGAAATATTTAATGTAGCCTCAACATAGCTACACTGGGAAATATTTAATGTAGCCTCAACATAGCTACACTGGGAAATATTTAATGTAGCCTCAACATAGCTACACTGGGAAATATTTAATGTAGCCTCAACATAGCTACACTGGGAAATATTTAATGTAGCCTCAACATAGCTACACTGGGAAATATTTAATGTAGCCTCAACATAGCTACACTGGGAAATATTTAATGTAGCCTCAACATAGCTACACTGGGAAATATTTAATGTAGCCTCAACATAGCTACACTGGGAAATATTTAATGTAGCCTCAACATAGCTACACTGGGAAATATTTAATGTAGCCTCAACATAGCTACACTGGGAAATATTTAATGTAGCCTCAACATAGCTACACTGGGAAATATTTAATGTAGCCTCAACATAGCTACACTGGGAAATATTTAATGTAGCCTCAACATAGCTACACTGGGAAATATTTAATCACAATGGATATGTAGAGGGGCTGCCGAAAGGCAGTTATTAAGGGGGGGTCTTTCTTTAAAAATATATAGAGACTCTAAAATCCTAAGGTTACCGGTATTACAGGAGTCAAGAATGCTAAAATCTGTATAGCTTACAGCAAGGTTACAACCGTAGCAATGCTCTCTCACGGCTGAATGAGGAGGGTTACTGATGGAGAGGCCGGTTCTACTGGACTGACCCTTGTGCTCATCCATCCTTACTTTGAGAGCTCGTATTGTGCTTAATGGCTACATTGGGAGCACAATACGAGCTTTCAAAGTAAGGATGGATGAGCACAAGGGTCAGTCCAGTAGAACCGACCTCCCCATCAGTAACCCTCCTCAGAAGGTAATTGATTTAGGTGACGTGTCAGAATAGAGTCTATTATACTGATTAATTAAGTGCTCTATGTCACGTTACGTACAGTATCAATAATGTAAGTATGCAGGAAAATAAGATTACACATGTACAGTCGTCAGGATTAATTTGTTTCATTTTCCCTGTTAGTAACACTGCACGGTGGAGAGGAATCCCCTCCACCTCCTCTCCTTGTTGTTCCTATACCCCCACCGAAACCCTCCCATTTTCTCTCCGACCCCAAAGCTACACCCACCCTCCCTTCTCTAGCTCTCACGCAGCTAGGAGCTACTTCTAGGACCTCACCGATTACATTTATTCTGAACACCTAATGAAGGAATGAAGTATTTCACACACATCTCTTGACCACCATCTCATGCACATTAAACATATGAACTAAACAAAACCTAACCTGAAGCTGCTAATTACTACCATTTCTAGTAGGGTTAACTGTATAGTGATCTGGATATACCAGTTATGAGGGGTAGAATATAGGTTTGATTCCTGAAGGGAAGTAATGAAAACCTAATATTTATTAGTGGCCCCTCCATCATTGACGATGTTGTCTATTAGTATAATAGTCTCCATTCAACACCCACGTCAGTCGTTTGAATCAACCGCCGCGAGGAAGAAAGAGAGTCATCTTCATAAGTGCAACACTACTTCTCTTATGGTGTCGTCATCTTGATCGGGTACCCACTACGAAAAAACTTCGTAAAAAATAAGAGAATAAAAAAGGGAAAAAGAATTTCCACTGTAACACTGTTATTCACAAGCTTCCCACATTCGGTGGATTTTCTTGCGTTGTGGCTTCTTACCGCCTCTCGCCAAGTGCAACAATTCGGCCTTCAATGATATACCAAGATAAACTAAAAAATATCAGCGAATGGGAAGGGGATGGCTGGGAGGGACGTCGTCGTCAATGATTCTGGGGCCCCTACTAAATATTAGGTTTTCATTAATTCCCTTCGGGAATCAAACCTATAATTTAATAGTGGCTCCTC
The DNA here is from genome assembly GCA_032716605.1 of Paralithodes platypus. NCBI lineage: Eukaryota > Metazoa > Arthropoda > Malacostraca > Decapoda > Lithodidae > Paralithodes > Paralithodes platypus. The sequence goes on from CM064482.1 coordinate 12,952,167, forward strand.
CATCATTGACGATGTTGCCTGCATTCCAAGACTGGAGGGGGACATTCGTAGTATGAACATCTTAATAACCGCATGGTTAAGTCAAGAAACCTCATAACAGGAAAAGCTTATTCGTATATGTATTTGTGCATACAACACAGTTAAAAATATTGACAGAGTGTAATTTTTATAAATGATCTCCTTAACTGTACCTTAACCCTCTCACCACGGAAGGCCTCTTGAACGCCCATAAAAAAGCATATAACAGCTTCCCGGAAGGCCTCTTGAATGCCCAGTGGTTGAAAGCCTGTGAGCTTAGTGTGCGAGGCGTCGGTCCGACGCATCTAAACAACAGCCGGCTGGACCGACGCCCCGCATCTCCGGCCACAAGAAGGAGAGCGTCGCTTGTTCGTGTGTGCCTGTATGTTGTTGTTAAGTATCGAAAAGTGGTGTAAAGTGGCTGTTTTGGCCATAAAGTTATCTCCAATGAAATCATCATCACAGCTCAACCAGTTGACTTAGAGAGCACTACTTAATGCCATTCTACAGGTAAATAACACAGCTACGATTGGGGATGCGCGGGAATGCGGGAAGCAGTCTGATTAACGAATATACGGTAGCCTAGCCTAGACGTTTTTCGGCCAAAACACCCGGGTTTCGAGGAATATATATATAATACATAGCCGGGGCTGGAGGGTTTCCCATCCATTCATACGCAGAAGACTCAACCTTACACTACTCCATTACTTTTTCAGAACGCCCCAGCCAGCAATCCCTCAACGACAAACGTAATGAAGCCATACAACTCTTAAATTCTGATCTAAATACTATTTCCAATTGGGGCAGAGAAAACCTTGTTAACTTTAATGCTTCCAAAACCCAATTTCTCCATCTATCTACCCGTCAGGATCTCCCAGCGGACTATCCCTTATTCTTCAACAATACAAAAATCAACCCTTCATCTTCTTTCAATATTCTTGGTGTCTCTTTTTCTTCTGCTCTCATTTGGAAGGACCATATTACCAGTCTTGCTAAGGCAGCCTCCCAGAAGCTGGGTGTGCTCAACCGCCTTAGGGGGTTCTTTTCCCCTGCACAGCTTCTTGCTCTGTACAGGGGCATAGTGCGCCCTTGTATTGAGTATTGTTCACATGTGGGGAGGTTCCTCTCACACCGCTCTCCTAGACAAGGTTGAAAGGAAGGCCTTTCGTATCATTAACTCCCGTCCACTCACCAACTCTCTGCAATCTCTCTCTCTCCGCCGCAATGTTTCATCTCTCTCGCTATTCTATCGATACTATAATAATCAGTGTTCCTCAGAGCCATCCCAGTGCATACCACCTCCTTTACGTAGGGCACGTGGTACCCATCTTGCAACACAATCCCACCCCTACTCTGTGCAACTCTCCAACCCAAGAGTGAAACGTTACTCTCAAACTTTCTTCTACTCAACAGCTGAGCTCTGGAACTCTCTCCCAGAATCAGTTTTTCCCGGTTCCTATGACTTAAATTGCTTCAAACTCCGTGTGTCCAGGCATTTTGGCTCGAACGTCCCTTGATTTTGGCCCTGTCACTCTTTCAACTATGGGGGAGGCACTCGCTATAGGCAGTTATGCCTTTTGCCTCCCTCAATCACATAGAAAAAAAAAAAAAAAATTAAAAAACGTTGCTTCAAAGAAGCCTGCTCCAACAACAGAGGCCTCATACAGGAGGTGTGTGTTGTATCGGGTTATACAGAGTTAATAGCATAACCCCTCATCACCCTGACCCGGAACCTATGCTGAGCTCAGCTTGGTTGGCTTGGTTGCCGGGCGTATTCTTATTGACAAATATTAAACCTACTGAAACTAGTGTAACTAGCCAGGAACATATTGGAGTCACCATCTGATCTCTATTGATCGTTTGAGTCTAGTGCGACTAGCCTGGAAACTTTGAAAATTACATAAACCGTAGGGCAATTAATTCTTTATTATTCATAACAACAACATAAGTTGGACAGTTAGATAATGGAAATATTTACAGAGTCCCTTAGGACTTATTGTAACTAGTTTCGAAAATCGAAACATAAAAACTTCCTTTTATTAATCATCATAAAACCCGAGTTTGAATTATTCATAAAAACAATATAAGTTGGACAGTTAGATAATGGAAATATTTACAGAGTCACTTAGGACTTATTGTAATCAAGTGCAACTAGTTTTGAAAAGTGAAACATGAAAAACTTTCTTTTATTAATCATAATAAAACCCGAGTTTGAATTAAGCAATCTAATTTTCTAAATCAAACAAACTGAGCTTTTAAGCTCATACATATCTCTTTTTGGGCACAGCCCGGCATAAACCGTGTCTAGGCTTGTCCTTAAACCCACTTGTAGTTCTGTGTAAGGGGTAGTTCTTCTCTTGTACTGGGATACATACAATCCCCCCCCTTTTTGTTTCTGAAGCCTTTCTTGGCGCAACTATCACAGTACCTATAAACTAGGAATACAAGAACAAACAACAGTAGTGTCCCCACGGGCATACTTATAACATTTTTTTTTTTTTTTTTTTTTTTTTTTTAAAGAAAGAAAATGTAGTTTGTATAGAACACGGGGAAGTAACTATTGTCATGACAAACTGTCGGGATGGCACTTCCTTCGTCTATTACCGAGCCCTGCCTTCGCGGCGAGGATCAGCGCGTAGCTAAGTCTATTATCGTAGGTAGTCCGCCGGAACCCGTATAATCTCAAGTAGGAGGGTATACACTTGGGAAACCTGAGCCGGAGGTCTTGACAGGCTTCCGCCTTGACCCCAGTTCTTGTCGGAGTGACCCAACCGGCGGATAGACATTATGGTGAAAGGTTGATCTTATATCTAAAACTTAATTTGGCCCAACCGGCACCTAGACATCATGGGGAAGGTTGAACTTAACTCTAAAATATAGTACACCATACACCCTAACCGGCACCTATACATTATGGTGAAGGTTGATCTTAACTCTAAAGCACAATATACCATGCACCCGGGGCCAGAGGAGGGTCAGGGAGAGCGCAGCTAGTTACTTAATAGAGTAATGACCCGGCTAATCGCAGGGTATCCTACGGCGGGACCGTTTGGTAAGGTCATGAGGGATTGAATGGGAAAGGGAGTTTCCTGTGAAAGGATGAGTTATAGAGAACTAAAATGGCCTTGGGACTAACCGGGCCGAATGAGGTTGGGGAGCCCTGACTAAAGGCATCAGCCGCCAGGATTGCAGACACATGTACGATTGTACGTGTCCGTAAGCTCAAGTGAAGCCTGTCAACGGCCAGGAGTGCGGATATGATTCTATAAGGCATACAAGGGCGAGTGTCCTAAAGGGCTCCTTCTGCTAACAATGGAACTTGAAAAGAGGTTGTGAATAATGACCCCGGCCGGCAGTGGCTGTTTTGTAAAAAAGTTTGTGACACGCTGCTGAGCCGACTCTGACCCCGGGAACCATCTTCCGGGTGTATACCGCTAGGTTAAGTAGGGAGACCGGCCCCAGCCCATTGGAGATAGGAAGAAAAAGACCCGTCGGGGTGATTTCCTATTCCCAACGGCGGGGCGCGATCAGCCGGCAGTCAGACAAGCCGAAGACTGGAATGGCTTAGAATAGGGAGGAAAACTAATTTGTTACACCGTACCCATCGTATTAAGTGGGTCCTGTGAGGAGACCGACATACATTAGCGCGGGTAAGAACCCTTTAGAGACCTTCTCGCCCCGTTAATGAAGAGTTAGTATTCCATTTAAAGGAGGCAAGCCGGCGGGAAGGGTGCCTCCGGCTATCATGTGTTCAAATTAATTGTGAGATACACTCCAGATGCGGTCCCGCCGGGGGGTTAATGGTTGTAGCAGAACCGACCCTGGATGGTGGCCGTAGTCCATTGTCCCTGCATAATGAGGTAGTCCCTTCTCCCTTATGCAGAGGGAGATTATCGGTCTGTTATGCAACGCCATGTGAGGTAAAGTCGCACGACTCTTGGTCTGGCGTGCCTGTGTGGACCGGTCCCGGTTAGTCGGACCGAAGACATCAGGGGGCGCTGCCCCCCGTGGGAGCTAACATTTGGTCGAACCTCAAAACCCTATTGCGCTAGCATGGCCGAGGGAGGGAGGAAGACAGAGGGAGGACTGGAGCATCATAGATAAAAAGTCCGAAAAGTACATGTGATTCTAACCCCTTGAGCCGGAGGTGAACCCGTCCGCCTGCTGCCTGGAGCCGACAGGAGAGCTATTGGTTTTTCTTGTTCTTCAAGTGCAACATTACCCGAACATCACGTTCCGTCTGTTCATCTATCACTCTCGCAGTCAATACAGGGGAGAACAATATTCTATAGTAAGCATTCATAGGTAACGCTTGAGCCATACCGAGTCTGAGGAGCTGACGTGACCGGACTGCCTCAAACAAGGCTGTTCGAATTTCCGTGAGAGTTCTAGCCGGGGCAGGGAGTAAGTATTGTTGAAAAACTTTAACTAAGTCCTGGGTTCGCGGAGAGGGATTCGGCAGAGGTTGGGCAATAGCCTGGGCCGTGTCTCTAGTTAATAGGAAGCTAATAAACGCTCTATGGGCCTTATCTCTGACCAGAAATTCGCGTTGAAGTTCAATAGGTTCAGGAGTAATGAGTGGCAGGGGAAAATCTTCCGCCGTCAATTGAGGGGGTATAAGAAAATTAAAAATAGGGAACGGAACTCTGCCCGGTCGGTGTGCCAGCCAGTCAATCTCGATATTGGGGGGAGGGGGAATTGGGGACAAGGCATTGGATGTAACATCTATAGCAAATTGTTGCAGTTCCTGATCCCACGTTCCCCACGGCCCATCGCCCACTTCACTTAGATTCAATTCCCTTTGGTCTCGATGAGGACCACATCTGTGAAATTTACCAGAAGTCTCCTGCCTTGGAGGCAGAGGACGACAGCCAGTAGGGCTACAACGTTTATGACAAACAGGGCAAATGGGAGTGTCTGGGTGAAGAGGATCCTGGACCGGGGAATCCGCCGGAAGAGGAACCAGCTGACATGGGTTGTACACAAAATATTGAAAATTTACCGGATCCGGCTTGGCATATATAGGAACCTGCAAGACTGCACCTGTAGCATCTTTGGCCCTAAAGACTTGTTTACGGTTCACTTCAATAGCCCACTCCACCGGCACCGGGACCTCCCCTTGTATTGATTTATGCCCCTTACCTTGTGTTACTGCCGTAACCGAAAGCCAGAGCCTTCCCGGCACTTTAACTACCTGAGACGTTGATGGAACACCCGGCGGGGCCAACGGGGCACCGGGGTAAGAACTGGGGGTATAAGAGGGACACGGACGGCTACTCACCATATGGGTCCTGTCTATTGAGGGGGACAAACAAGGATGGGTATCCTCCGAGCTTACAGAACTATTAAATTTTAGGTGCTCTTGACTATGAACTGACTCAGTGTCCAACCTAATCAAAGGGGATCTAAGGCCGGGAGGAACAATTGCCCATGGTTCCGCCGGTAGTCCTTTTTTGGGCCCACCGGCGGAAGGTGAAGTAATATTGTGGGGTTTGAACCCATCCATGAACTCGAAGTCACCGAAGCCTAGGAGTTGCGTAGAGGTTGAGGGCCGGACTAATGGATCTGGCAACGAACCTGGGTTAACTTTTACGGCCTGCGGCTGCAACTCTTGCCCCGCAGGTCGGGATTGAATTGGTCTGTCGGGTGCCGGGCCCTTGGGCTGCGGGTAGTCAATTATACGGGCCATTGGTGGCCCGGCGGAGGGGACTGCCGGAGAGGGAATGTCTACATTGCTGTGAGAGGGGGGCCTAGCTGTACTGTGAGGTGGTCCTGGTGCTGAAGTAGAGGTTTGACCCTGTTTAATGGCACACTGACTCATCACCTTATATAACAATTCATTCAGTTGTACAGTCGGTAACCTTGTGGTAGTGGCTTGTGTCGATGGCCTATCATGTATGGTCTTTCTGTGTCAGAGTGGCAGCCTGTGTGATAGTGGCCGTTTGTGTCTTATGAGTGTTCATCAGCGTCAGACTACTACTAGCCGTAGCTGGGTGGGGTGAACCGCAAGCCGGTGACTTCTGGTCACGCGGTTGAGGTGTTAATGGGTTGGTCGCATTCTGCGAACCTATAACCTTGAGGGCGGCTGTTAAGCCGGGCTGGTCCTTAGAAGGAGCCAGGAGTGTCACGTGAGACCTTATGGTCGTAACCGCATCTGACGTAAGTACACCCGGAGACTGAGTAGAGATATGAGCCATGTCATTTTGGTGAGCCTGTTTATGTGACAATACTAACTTAGAACCTTGGAGCCTCACGTGTACAGATTGTCTTAGTTTAGTGGCCAAGTGAGGGGGGTCGGCGTCCGGCTCAGGGAGACCGGGACTAACACCCTGCGTCCCTGAGGAGGTCGCTGAACCTGCCCGCAGTGATCCCGTGAGATCTACTTGTACAGGAGTCGAAGTTTCATTAGAAGGTAGCACACGTCGTGGTGGGCTCGAGAACTGTCGGATCTTGTCAGGCAGATATTCTGTGCTGTCCATGTGCCTCAGGTTGCCCGCCGGAGGAGCCAGTTGGGTAAGGTAGTGACGGTCCGGTGACATTAAGCGGCTCCTTTTTGCAGGGGGAGAGGAGCTCTGTGCCATGGAGGATGTTGGAGACCCAATGGTCAACAAGGGTATAGGGGAGTTATGTAATTGGTGAGCTATATGATCATCAAAAGAATACAAGTGAACTACCCTTAATAATTCCGAGTTATCACATGACAGTTCTTTGTTTGCTACCTGAAAAGCATAGGTTTTAAATTTAGTCTGAACCTCAATGAGCGTGAGTAAACAAGACATGTCTTGAGCCGCTAGCCATTCTTCAAACAATTCAGAACAAACCGGACATGTACGAGTTGCCCACAAGAACGAGTTTCTGTTTAAACACTGAACACATCTGATACATTTGCTATCGGCTGGTATAGGGAGCAAAAGACAAGAGGGGGTCGAGCATACTGTAAACAAAGGCATGATGCAGTGTCCACCTGGAAAGAAAATTTCCAGGAATCAATGCTCATAAGGATATATAGGGAGAGTCTCACCCTTCCTAACCTCCCGGCGTAATAAGAATAGGAGGCCACAGCCTCCCCTTTCTTATGACTCCTAAGAGGGTGTGAATATCCTCCTCCCATGCCCCTGGGTGACATGAGAAGGGGAAGCTCCCAACTGAGGGCCCCCGTTATGGCGTATGCCGTAACAGAGGGATCCCTTTTACAGCGGACCGCTCTGTGCTCCGTAAAACACATAAGCAGTCGCTGAGTAGGTTACCAACTGGGTCGCCGGCAAGACGGGGTAACCTTCATTAAGATAAGCGTGCTAGTCAATAGACACCAGTACAGTGTCTGCCGGGGTCTATTACCCACTGGACCGTCGGCACGGCGGGGTAAACGACCGTAGTAACCCCCGTCAAGAACTGACCAGGCCGAAAGACCGGGGGGGGGGGGGGGGGAGCCGAACGGCGGGTACCGGAGTGTTCCGTATACGAAAACACCACCCGCCGGAGGACTATAAGCTGTCGCAACCGCCGGGAGGCGGAGGCAAAGTCCGAGGGGTTGAAAAGCACTACTAGATCTACATCTGCGTCCGCCGGATTCCCGAGGGATCAGGGACCAGGGGGCAGTGGCGCCGCCACATCCCTGACACAAAGACCCGGCGAGGAAGACCTGAGCTCGTGAACACGCCGGCCCGGCGGACCGACCAACGGGTATAAACCGTAGGCCAGCGAGCCCAGCAAAGTGAGGTGGGGGACTCGGAGCAAGGCACAGCCGCGAGGAAACTAAACCCTCACCTCACTCACTCCCAAGCTAGGAACACGTTGCCGGACCCCCGGAAAGTGGCACACTAACCAACGGGAGACCACAACTCACAGGGGACATAATAAAACAATCATAGTAATAATAAAAGTTCCCCCAAACTAGATAACCTATCGGCTTATCCGGGAAAAAACCCAGACCACACGAAGAACTGAGAGCCCTGCCAAAGGGACGAAGAGAGAAGCCCCCACGAGGGGCCTCTCCTTGGGCTCAGATGCCGGAGGACGCCCCAACCACATGGGGTGATCCTAACCCTGGCGCGTCTGCAACAAAGACAGGATCCTTAGATCCTCAAGCCGTCCCTAGGAACAGCAAGAAACTTAAAGGAAAGCCTCCTAACTAAATAAAAAAGCAAAAACTAAGGCACCTAGCAACAATAAAAAAACACCACCTGTGGTGGGAAAATTGAACACAAGGAGAAACGCCTAAACATACCCTAATTTTAACACTTCCTGCGGGCCAAATATAACACAACTCGTGCTAGCTAGTCTAAACCCTGCTCACTATCTCCCAGATACATACAAATGAGAAAAGACTCACTAGAGGAGAGCGAGCGTCGACTGAAGCTGGAGCGCGGGGGCACAAGTGTTGACAGTAGGCCCGCGAGGAAGAGAAGGCCGAATTGTTGCGCTTGGCGAGAGGCGGTAAGAAGCCACAACGCAAGAAAATCCACCGAATGTGGGAAGCTTGTGAATAATAGTGTTAAAGTGGAAATTATTTTTCCCTTTTTTATTATCTTATTTTTTACGAAGTTTTTTCGTAGTGGGTACCCGATCAAGATGACGACACCATAAGAGAAATAGCGTTGCACTTATGAAGATGACTCTCTTTCTTCCTCGCGGCGGTTGATTCAAACGACTGACGTGGGTGTTGAATAGAGACTATTATACTAATAGGCAACATCGTCACTATTAAATATACACAATTGTATAAGGTATAGTGAGATTATTTGGTTATACACGAAACTGTTATACAGAGTGGTATTGTAGTAGAAGAATTATTGATCAGTTCAATATTGTAACTTGTAGTTAATCTGGGATTTAATAAATGGGCGTTATATAGTTATTTAGTCATTATTCTTAACAGGTGTGAATTCAAATTATCTTGAAAGTTATCTCAAGAGAATAAGCTTGAATAGGCGTGAAGCTTTCAATAGTATTATGTGGAGTAGATACCCTACGTCTTGCCATTACTCAGTGAGTATTTAACGCAATTTGTTATGTTTCAACCCATATTGCTACATAGCCATAGCGATTGCCCCCCTTAACTTGGTTACAAAACAAGATACCTGATCAAATAGAGTAACCTTATGGCAAGGTGTTAAGGGTAAGGTGACAAAATGAATAAGTCCTTCCCTAATGTATGGGTGAGCGTAAGTGTTGAGGGCATGGGAACTTTAACCCTTTATTGGCGGCGCGCAACTTATGTCGTGTGAAAGAAATTTGGACTAAGTGGCGGTTCACAACTTATGTCGTGTGCCATTTTCAGCACGTAATGTTGCAGAGAGAGAGAGCTGAGCGGTGTGAGGAGCGTAGTAAGGCTATGACCGTCGCACACCACCGCGGTGGGCCAACTGAAGTGAAACCACCCTTCCTTCCCCCCTCACACTCGCTACACAGGGAATTATGTAGGGAAAGTACCTAATTACATGTTTTTTGCACTCGTGTTGCGCGATCGTTGCAAGAAAACTAACGGTCGTACAAGGATGATTGGGGTGTCATTGGAAAGCTCTGTTTATGCCCTTTCAGGGATAGATACTTGTTTTATGCTCTGGGTCTTATTTAGGCATGAAAATGATCACGTAAACAACCCTATTTAGGGTAAAAACACCCCGCTGGGCGGTACATAATTATAAATTACCGCCTAGGCCGCTCGTTAGGTGTTAAAATAAGACCCTCCCTAAGAGTACCCGAGGGGTAGTTAATTAAAATAGGGTATATATATTGGTTATCAACCCTTCAGGATTATTAAGCCTATTTATGTCAAATAATATTTTCAAGACTGGAACCTCTTTTCGAAAACCCCAGTACCTTGCCCGAGGGTAGTACGTGTCCCATTTATATACAGTAGTTTTACATTATGGCCAATTAGGAAAACAATATGGCCTAATGATTAAGTAGATAGCTCCGTTAAGAGGATGAGTGTTGAGTTAGCATAGTGAAGTCACATGGCCGACTCGCTGGGCATATTCTCGGCAATAATTCATAGCATTTATTGGCAAATTGGCTGTTTACACTTAATGAGTCCTGAACTGTCTGGAAGCAGAGAGATTTGTGGTTAATATGATTTAGCCAATGTTGTGTTCTTGTATACGGTGCTAATAAGTAGTGATATTAGTATTTAATAATTGTATAAACAAATAAAAAACATACTTTAATGGTTTACTTTGTGTGTTCATTGATGGGAGACACTCATGGTGAAATTGACACAGAAGGTCCTCGTTGTCTCAAGCTTGTTACGTACCCCAGACTGAGTCATTACAACGATGAACATGAAATACAACTTAATGTGGGTTAGTGTGGCAGCTATATTAGAGTATAATACAGTACTAAACCATCAGTACATTGGTATGAGCCTTTCAGGGGTTAATGGTAAATGTATCGGTATTTTTGGAGGAAGGGGTCGGGCGCAAGTTGGACTAGATAATAGTCCATCAGGCTCCTGGCCCGGGGAGACAATTAATATGAAGGGTGCGTCTGGAAGTGTGGTGGGAGGGCTTGTGGCTTTAGCTCCGCTGCATGTCTGCCTGCCGAGATCGAAACCTCTCCGGGTGGTCGGGGGCCGGGGGAGTGCTGGAGCGACCTTGGTGACCCTGGTCTCTGGGTCTTCTCCTGGGTGACCTAGATGTGTGTGAATTTGTGTTTTTTATCTGTGTTTATTTGCTGTTTTATGTTGTTTTTGTGTTTTTCCCTGTTCTTTCTCTGTCTTGAGTCGGCTACCCCCATAATGAGGATTGGGCCTGAGCATATAGATAGATAGATAGACATCGGTATGAGCCTTTCAGGGGTTAATGGTAAATGTATCGGTATGAATCACTCAAATTATATGTAAGGTTTTGGCGAACATTCCCCCCCCCCCCCCACCCCCGCTTTCTATCTTTCTTTCTCTCTCTCTCTCTCTCTCTCTCTCTCTCTCTCTCTCTCTCTCTCTCTCTCTCTCTTTCATATTTAGTAAAGCTAATACTTGACTCTGCCTATGATACATTGCATTCCTTCATTAGGTGTTCTTCGGAATACATGCAATTGGTGAGGTCCAGAAGTAGCCCCTAACTGGGTGAGAGCGAGAGAAGGGAGGGTGGGTGTAGTTCTGGGGTCGAAGAGAAAATGGGAGGGTTTCGGTGGGCGTATGGTAACAACAAGGAGAGGAGGTGGAGGGGATACCTCTCCATCGTGCAGTGCTATTAACGCCTTAATCCAGGGAAACTGAAACAAATTAATCCTGACGACTGTACATAGTATTTCAGTTGAGATAATAATACATATGTGAGCGAAGTGTTTAACGTGAAGAATTCTGGTATTGAGTGAACCTGCCTGAGAGAGCGTTCACGGGCGCGGCGCGGTGAGCGACGGTCAAAGGGATTAGTAAGGAGTCACACAGGTGAGATAGGCAGGTATAGTGTGTTGACCCTAGGTCAGATGGACTGCTTTATTGCGAATTATCGATTTACTTTAGTGCGATTATAATTCACCGATGAAAGTTAGATGTACACTTGGGGTCTTAGAGGCAAGATAGTTTAAATTCGAACTAGATTGTCTAAGCGGTTTTATAAAAGAGTCTACACACGAGGTACGAAAAATAATTATAGACCCGGGTATGAGATCTGATCACACGTATATAGAAATTATAATTCAAAGTAAGCTGATGAATATCTATAACAAGGTATTGGGGGTAAGATGCAAATTAATACTAAAAAAAGTTAATTTATACTCGATTAAGATGCGACTGTAGATAACAGTAGTTAAGAGTTTCGAATGAACTCGGAATATATGGGGCGCACACGACGAAGTTGTGCTAGATAAAATACCACGATTGTAGCATAAAAAGGTAATTTGAATGTATTAACTAATCCCTATAAGCAATACACGAATGTATTAACTAATCCCTATAAGCAATACACGAATCAAAGATACGAAGTCGAGCGGATTACATAACACAAGATGTAATAAAATATTTACTTTAACAATAGTAAATTAAGAGAAATCGGTCACTTAAACAATATAGTGAAACGAATATAAAAACTTTAATATGAGTTACTACAATGGTGTGAAAAGAATTACGAAATCCCGCACACGTAGACTAGACTAATTCACAAGCACTGGATAAACTAGAGAACTTGAATACATGAATTAATATTAACTCTTGACTTCTCGGTATGGAAGGATAGATAGATTAAAATTTGGGCATAGGTCCTAGGTAAATTATGGTAAAATAGGGAATATCTTCACGGGAAACACTTTCGCCTCAACTTGGATACACAAAAGAATAATAACACATAAAGGTGAAATCTGCGAGTATTCTGTTTTAGTCTGTATAAAGGTAGGTTGATATAATGTGTGCACAAATATGAATTGCAATAATTAGGGTACTATGAAATCACTTGTACAGATCAATATTTATGAGAGGATAGATGACTATGTAGCGTGTACACAAATATGAATTACAATAATTAATTAACACAGATCCTTGGCACAGATCAAATCATCAATACTTTAGGAATACTCGCATATTCTACCTTACCTTCAATAATAGCCACAAATTGAGATACACAGGACACTTAGGATAGCTTTGTGGGGAGAAGGGCCAGGTACGAGGGTCGGGGAGTCGTAGAGCTCTGGACACGGCGGCTGGACGTCGAGGGACCACTTCGTCAGGAGTCCAAGGGGCAGGGGGAACAGGACGGTAGGCACCTTCTCTCTCAGGGGGGAAACGACTCCCGGACAATAATCCAGACGGAGCGCTAGTAGGCAGTTATTACTCCCGGACAATAATCCAGACAGAGCAACCTACTGAGTTTGAACTGCCTTCCTATAATTTCAGACAGGCTATATTTGGATTGTTTCTCTTGGTCAGGTGGCATTATCTCACATTAACAGGGGAATAGTAAATACATAAAAAGTGGCTATGTCGTGGGTAATAATTACATGAAAAATATATGTAGGTGCTTAATAATATCTCACTGAGGTTCTTGTCTTTTTTACCTCTGTTTCGTATATTTCTACTATATGGCAAGATGATGTAATTCGTGATTTTCTATTCACTAGCTGGTTTGTCTATTTGTATTGTTTATGCAATTATTTTGTTAAGCGGCACTTTCTATCACCATTTCTCTTCCTTTTTCACAGGATAGCTCCTCAAGGGGGAAGAGCTCCAACGATTTAGGTATTCCCAGGGCTCTTGATGTGTAGCTTGCATAAGTACCTTTTCATCGTCATATTCGAGGGGTAATTCCGCCTTGGTCGTTTGAGTCCCGCGCTGTGGTTGGTGGAGCCGTGAGAGGTGGTGATTGGTGGGGCTTGACCTGTAATGAGGGGGCAACTCACCTGTTTGCCTGGGAATTAGAGAATGGGTCAACTGGCCTAATTTCCCGTTCTTGAATTTCCCGTTTTCTGGAGAATGGGAAATTTTGTTCATTATTCTTTTCTTCTTCTGGTGCATGAATTCCTTCCTCCTGCTGTCCCTCGATTCTCTGACCACTGCTATTCTGTGCGGTTCTTCTTTGGATCCCGTTGCTTCACCACCTTCGATCAAATAAAAATCTTGACCGCGAGATCTCATTTTATACTTGCGACATGTGGGGGTGGTGAGAGATAGTGAGAGATAGTTGGTTTAACACTAAACACCAGAGGGTTGTGCTTTCGTCAGAAGAGATGGCGGGGTCAATCTCCACCGTCACGTCGAGAGGTACCATGGAGTTTTTGGTCACCTGAAGTAGATGGCTAGGAGAGACGATGGCTTCAGGTTGCTTCATGCCGGAGGAGATGAACACACTGTTGATTTTCATCTTGGGGACGGGGTTAAGGGATGACGGAGTTGTTGCTGGTGAAGGAGCTACTGGTGTAGTGTCCACTGTAGGAGTGGTGGAAGTGGATGGCCCAGGTGGAGGGGGCCTGTTTCATTGGTGCGAGTGTGTGAAACAGGCTGGTTAGGTGACCTCGCAGTAGGGGTGGCGGCGCCCTTGATGTGCCGCGGTGTGGTGCCTTTTGAGGGAGGCCGCAGCTTGTAGGTTGGCTGGAAGGTGGGAGCCCATCTCTGCGGTGGCTTCACACGACGCCCGAATCTTGTATATGTTGGGTTAGATAAGTGGGGTATTAAGCTGGGTGATTTAACATTCTGATTTGGCATGGAAAAATTAGCAGGCGGAGAAATAGAGATAGATTTCTGAATGATGGAAGGTTTAGATGATATGGAAGTAGGCACGATGGAAGATGTTGATGGCTGTGGACAGTGTGGAGGGGGCGTAGTAGCTATAGGTAATGGAAGAACCTGATCAGGTCTCATTTGAGCAAGTGTACTGGTTAGTGGGATTAAGGTGTCTTGTTGGTTATTAGATTGAGGTGAAGAGAGGGGGATTATTTCAGAGGGTGATTGATGGTCTAAAAGAGGGATAGTTTTTAAGACTGGTGAACTAGGAAGGGTGCATGTAAATTCAGAAAACATTTGTATGCTGATAGAAAGAGAGAAGGGGGGAGGAGTTGGGGATTTTCTGATGACATTATCGTCAGTTGGAGTAGACAGTTGAGGAGGGGCAGAGACAATTTGAGGAAGAATGGGTGACAGATCCGAATGACCTTGATGGAAGATTTATTTGAAGGGGGTTTGGGCGATTATATGGTTTAGGGATAGGAGGAAGAAGTTGGTGAATGAGTTTCTCTCTGAGAGGAGGTAGTGGTGAAACGGAAGGAAGAGGAGGGGGAAGAGGTTCTGAGGTCCCCAACTTCTGGTCATTAGTAGCAGGCAACATGTTACTATCTGTTACCCTGTTACTCTTTGAAATCTGGGGGAGGCACTCGCTGCAGGCAGGTATGCCTTTTGTCTCCCTCATTCACATAGAAAAAAAAAATATCTGTGGAATCTGCAAGCATAATGGTATTCTCATCTATTGGTTGAACCCTACGTACATATCTATTTCGGTATATGCGTGACTCACCAAAATAGTTTATAGGTAGCAATTTGGAACAGTTAGAATTTCGAAAGGGCCTTGATATCTGGGTTTTAATTTGGACGGCACTGGCAGTTGAGCAACCATCACGAGATCACCAATGTGATGTGGACTTACTTTGGCGGTTTCGTCAGGCTTTAGGTCTTGCAGATACTGGAGTTGTAGGCGATTTTTTAGATGGACTAGTGACTGATCAAAATTAGATGAGGGCTCACTCCAAAAGTGGGGTGAAATCCCGTCTTTCCGGGGACAAGTGTTAACCCTCTCGCATCTTTAGGACGCGATCGCGTCATAACGCCACCCCTCGAAGAGTGCTCGTATTACGTAATCGCGTCATAATGCCACCTGTAAGTTAGAAATATTCGCCAAAAATAAGTTTATGACTCGATTTTGACGCAATTTGGACTGGTAAGTTAGGCAATAAGTAAGTTACAAAAGGAAGTATCTAGCAACCCCATAGTGTCCCTCTCTGAGGAGCCCGGGCCTTTGTAAAGTCAGTAGTTTCTCGGCCCCCAGACTGTGAGGCAGGGTCCCGGCCCTTTAAATTCTGGGCTCCCTCCCTCTGGCCCACCATGCCTAGCTATAGGCAGGCAATTATGGATTATTTCATCTACCCAGTGAAAGTGTTTAGTGAATAATTCGAACTATATATGTATAGAAGATGTTACTTGTGACTTTTGGTGACTGAGGGGAGTGAATCTTGGTTAACCCCTTGAGTATTGATGCAGTTTTGTCTAGGTATCATTGATGACTTTACACTATTTTTTGCTTGAAGGACAAATATATTTATCAATAAATACTGCCTACAAAATAAATACATTATAATCACAAAGATGTCACAGTAATGCTTACAGGAAGTATGGGAAGTACTCTATGGAATTTTAGTTATATTAGAGTATATATATTATTTTATATATATATATATATTATATATATATATATATATATATATATATATATATATTATATATAGCCTATATACAGTATATAACAGCCCCAAGGTCCCGAGCAAGCCCAAGGCCCATAATCAAGTATTTATATTATTATTATATTTTGTATTTTATTTAAATATTTATTTATTTTATTTATTATTGTTTTTATTTATTTTATTATATTTATTTCATTTTATTTATGTTTATTTTATTTATTTTATATTTATATACTGTACATACCGTATATATTTGTTTTCTTATTCCTGTTCCCCAGGGTGTCTAGCGGATCAGCCCCAAGGTCCCGAGCAAGCCCAAGGCCCATAATCGAGTATTTATATTATTATTATATTTTGTATTTTATTTATTTTATTTATATACTATATATATATACATATATATATATATATATATATATATATATATATATATATATATATATATATATATATATATATATATACAGTATATATATATATATTTTTTTTTTTTTTATTTATTTATTTTTTTTTTTCTATATTCCTGTTCCCCAGGGTGTCTAGCGGATCAGCCCCAAGGTCCCGAGCAAGCCCAAGGCCCATAATCGAGTATTTATATTATTATTACATTTCTATTTTATTTATATATTTATTTATTTGATTTGAATTATTTCATTTAATTTATATTTCGATTTCATTGATTTTATATATATATATATATATATATATATATATATATATATATATATATATATGTATATATATATATATATATGTATATATATACAGTATATATATATATATATATATATATATATATATATATATATATATATATATATATATATATATATATATATATACTGTATATATATATTTATATATATTTTTTTTTTATTCCTGTTGCCCAGGGTATCTAGCGGATCAGCCCCAAGGTCCCGAGCAAGCCCAAGGCCCATAATCGAGTATTTATATTATTATTATATTTTTATTTTATTTATATATTTATTTATTTTATTTATTACCGTTGTTATTTATTTTAGCCCCCTGGGGGTTAGGGAATAGAATATGCCCCACGTGCCTTCTGCGTGTCGTAAGAGGCGACTAAAGAGGTTGGGTCGGTGGGCTTGCGACCCCCACCCGGAAAAAATATCGAAGCAAGGAAAAACGAACGAACAGCCTCGGATGCGGACGGAACCAACGTTGACGAACCACGACCGACTAAGGACATGCCTTCGGACATTCTGAGAATGGCTACGTGGAATGTTAGTGGCATGAATGATGGCACAAAAGAGAGAGAGGTTCTGGAAGTGTTAGTGAATGCCAGGCTGGATGTATGTGGAATGACAGAGACCAAATGGAAAGGTTCAGATGTGAGAGAGTGGGAGTGTGGAATGGGTGTGTGTGCTGGAGTGAGTGAAGGAACAGCGAGAGAAGGTGCATGTTTGTTTGTAAGTAGCAAATGGAAGGAATGTGTAAGAGAGTATGGGTCTGTGGGTTCAAAGATTGTGTGGGTGAGAATGAAAGTAGGAATACAAACGTGGGTGATTGTATGCGTGTATGCCCCGACAGAGGATATACTTGAAAGAAAGAAAGAGGAGTTCTGGATGAATGTGGAGGCGTGCCTGGAGAAGTTTGACAAGAACGAAAGAGTATTTCTGATTGGGGATATGAATGGTAAGGAGGGTGATAGGAAAGTTGAGGGAGTGGTGGGAGGGTGGGGGGTACCATCAGAGGTGAATGGGAATGGTAGTGCACTTGTGGACGTATGTGTGGGGAGGAGGCTGTGGATAGCCAACACCTTCTTCCGACACAGAATGATCCACAGGTACACGTGGAAACGGATGTTGACGATGAAGGATAAGACAGTGGTGGAACGAAAGTCATTGATTGATTATGTATGTGTGGATGAACGAATGAAGAAATCTGTGATGGATGCTAGGGTGTATAGGGGTATTGGAGGGGTCTGTCTGATCATTATGTAGTGGTAGCTAAGGTTAGGATACAAAAGAAGTGGGTGAGGAGAGCGGGAGGCGAGAGGAGGGTGGAATGGTGAGGAGGGTGGAGAGGTTGCAGGAGGAGGAAATCAGGGAGGAGTACAGGAGAGCAGTGGAAAGACGACTAGGTGGGTTCGACCTGGAAGTTATGGAGGAAGTGGAGGAGATGAGCAAGGTGTTTAAGGATGAGATCTGTGCAGCATGTGAGGAGGTGTGTGGAGTGAGGAGAAGAGGGAGGGGAGTGAAAGGTACAGCATGGTGGACAGAAGAGGTAAGAATAGCTGTGGAAGAAAAGAAGAAAGCATATAGAGAGTGGTTGGGTAGTAGAGGGAATGAAGATTCAGAGAGACAGAAACGAGCGAGGTACGTGGAGAGTAAGAGGGTGGTGAAGAGAGTAGTGAAGGAAAGTAAGAGAAGAGTAGATGAGGAATTTGGAAGGAATCTGAGTGTAAAATGGAGGGAGAGTAAGAAACTGTTCTGGAAAGAAGTCAAGAAAGTTAGGGAAGGTAGCAAGGGAAACAGTAAGGGTGTGAAAGATAAGAATGGGAGAATGCTAGCCGAGAAGCAAGAGAGAGTCGAAAGATGGAGGGAGTACTTCAGTGAGTTGCTAAATGAAAGGAATGAAGAGCCAGCAAACATAGCTGGATATGGTATGGGAGGGAGAAGAAGAGAAGTAGTGGAGGAGGAGGTGGGGATCAGGAGGTCAGAAGTGTGGGAAGCCATGAAAAGAGTGAAGTTGGGGAAAGCACCAGGAACAGATGGAGTGTGTGGGGAAATGTTGAGGTATGGTGGTGAGATAGTGATAGAATGGGTATTTAAAATGTGCAAACTAGCATGGGATAAGGGGAGTGCACCCGATGACTGGAAGACTGGCATAATAGTCCCCCTATATAAGGGCAAAGGGGAAAGAGGAGTGTGTGGTAACCACCGAGGAATATGTCTTCTAAGCGTAGTAGGGAAGGTATACAGTAGGGTAGTGATTGAGAGAGTGAGAGTGAGAACGGAGAAATGGATAGGCGACGAGCAGGGAGGTTTTAGGAAGGGAAGAGGATGTGTAGATCAGATTTTTACCCTGAATTGTGTTGTGGAGAAGTATCTGGAGAAGAAACAAAAGGTGTATGTTGCCTTTATGGACTTGGAGAAGGCCTATGACAGAGTGGATAGAGAAGGTTTGTGGAAAGTACTTAGAATATACGGAGTAGAGGGCAAGTTGCTGAAAGCAGTGAAGAGCATGTATGAGGGTGCAAAGGCGGCAGTACGTGTGGAGAGTGAGCAGAGCGAGTTCTTTGACCTGAATGTTGGTTTGAAACAGGGGTGTGTGATGTCCCCGTGGTTGTTTACTGTATATATGGATGGAGTTATGAAAGAAATACTATCAAGAGCAGTGGATGTTGGTGTATCGCTGAAAAGGGAGGGAATTGAGTGGAAGCTACCTATACTGCTGTTTGCGGATGATACAGTTCTGATGAGTGATAATGAATGGGAGTTGCAGGGTCTGGTAAATGAGTTTGGAACAGTGTGCGAAAAACGGAATTTGAAGGTAAATACGGGGAAGAGCAAGGTTATGGTCTTCGAAAGGGGTGAAGTCACAGAGTGTGAGGTGAAGCTGAACGGTCAGGCTATGGAGATCGTCAACTCTTTTAAGTATCTGGGCAGTGTGTTGAGTAAAGATGGGACTATGGATGAAGAGGTGCGGGAGAGGGTACAACAGGGGAAGAGGGTTGTAGGAACGCTAAAAGCAGTAACAAGAAATAGGGTGGTCAGTATGGAAGTGAAGAAGTCCTTGCATGACAGTGTGGTAATCCCGACACTGACTTACGGAAGCGAAGCATGGACGTTGGTTGACAGACTCAGACCAAGAGTGAGAGCAGTGGAAATGAATTACTTAAGGAGTGCGTGCGGAGTTACATGGAGGGATAGACAGACTAATGAGGAAGTAAGAAGGAGGTGTGGTGTGGAGGTAGATGTGCTGGAAAGTGTGAAAAGGAACAACTTGAGATGGTTCGGCCATATGGAACGTATGGAAAGCGAGAGAATGACTAAGAGGGTGTACGAGAGCGAGGTGGAGGGACAGAGGGGGAGAGGTAGACCGAATATGAGGTGGAAGGATGGAGTGAGGAAGTACATGAACGAAGGCGGTGCTGGTTGGGGGGAGGGGCGTCGACTGACTGGGGACAGAGGTGCATGGGGGCGGTTCGTTCGTGGCCACCCCTTCGGGGATCACGGCGTCAGGCAATAGATAGATAGATAGTTATTTATTTTATTTTATTTATTTCATTTTATTTATATTTTTATTTTATTTATTTTATATATACCCGGTATATATATACCACATAAATATATATATATATATTTATGACACCTTGCATGTATACTGTATATATATTTATATATATATATACCGGGTATATATATATATATATATACAGTATATATAGATACCCACACACACATACACATATTTTTATTACCATTCATTATATTTTGTTTGACACCTTGTATATATATATATATATATATATATATATATATATATATATATATATATATATATATATATATATATATATATATTTATATATTTATATAAGTGTTGTACATTGTGGCAAAGATAATAACTGAATAAACATTCTCATATATTTACATAACAATAACAATGCATGGAAACAATTGCGCATAGCTCGCAAACCAATTACGCTATATTATTTTTGTTTTCACCATTAGAAAGAGCATAATTTTCCGATGACGGTGATATAAACAGTTATATACGTATCCGAGCAAATAAACCAACGTCGAGGTGGGGAACAGCTCGGAACCTGGCTAGCATAGGCCGAACTGAGACGGGTGAAGCGTAAATATTCGCATTTTGGCTCTTCATTTCAAATATTCATAGCGCAAAAAGTATTTGTCGTAGGAACTTCTAGTTTGTTTTATACTCATCAGCATTATATGCCGTATTCATACAGCCTAAATTTAAAACCATACACTTCGAAGCAACGAAATAAATCGAAAATGTTATAAACCATATCAATCAAAATCATACATTTTTTTTTTTCGGTCACTGCATGGAAACAATTGCGCATAGCTCGCGAACCAATTACGCTATATTATTTTAGTTTTCACCATTAGAAAGAGCATAATTTTCCGATGACGGTGATATAAACAGTTATATATGTATCCTAGCAAATAACGCAACCACGAGGTGGGGAACAGCTCGGAACCCGGCTAGCATCGCCGGAACAGAGATGGGTGAAGCGTAAATATTCGCATTTTGGCTCTTCATTTCAAATATTCATAGCGCTAAAAGTATTTGTCCTAGGAACTTCTAGTTTGTTTTATACTCATCAGCATTATTTTCCGTATTCATACAGCCTAAATTTAAAACCATACACTTCGTAGCAACGAAATAAATCAAAAAATTTATAAACCATATCAATCAAAATCATAGTTTTTATTTTTTCGGTCACTGCTTGAGAACTATTGAAGATAAACAATTTATGTTTCCAGATTTAGAAAGAGGAGAAAAAATACTATTATTTGAGCAAAACAAAATATATGGTCATCACTCACAATTTAGAGCTAGGACGGTGTGAAGACAATTGCATGGGAAATAATTGTATTCCGGACTCATTTACACTTTCATATTTCGATTTATTTACATTTTTTTTTTTTTATCATGTACTATACATATTCCTCTTTCCATTGACATGATACATCACAATAAACAGCATTCTGGTGGATGAAAATACAGAAAAACACAAGGCTTCGAAAACTCGCCCAGCCTGGTATTTCATGGCAAATTTAGAGAAGGTCTTACCATAAGTTACATATTTAAGTTACCGAATGCGGGAGGGTTAATTCCCCACTGAACTATTTTTACCTGGCTGGGCCAATCCTTGGTATTCATCTGTTGCAATCTTGTCTGGATCTGATTTGCAATAGTGCGGTGGCTCCTTTCACAGATGGAGTTTCCTTGGGGCCAAGATGGGGAGGAGTGGCTGATCTTAAATCCGCACATTTGGGATAACTGGGACCATATATGGCTGGTAAATTCTGGTGCGTTGTCGGAATGTATGGCTTCTTGCAATCCGAAGTAAGGGAACACATGTTAGATCATGGCTTCTGCTACTGCTAACGCGAAATTCTCTTTAGCTGGACAGGCGATCACATATTTTGAGTATGTGTCCACGAAGGTGATGATATATTTGAAGCCTTGACTTCCTTCTAACGGCCCTATCACATCAACAGCTAATAGTTGCCAAGGTTTGGTTGCCACTAATTTTCCGGAAGGTCCCGGAGTGCGGGTCCTGTCTTTACCTAGGGCACAGGCACGACAGGCTTCAGTGATGCGTTTGGATGTGATGTATGGAGAAAGGGTCCAATACACTTGTTGAAAGGTAGCTGTCAATTTTCGTTGGGCCAGATGGATGCCATTATGTATGTGTATGGATTGCATAGTGGTCAGGGCTGCAGTGGGGCGATTACAATTTTTCCCTCTGGCGTGAACAGATTGTCTCCTCGTCTGGTGAGTTGGGAAAAACATGGTTCTGGGCATCCAGTCAGGTTTTTCTTGTCGCTGAAATTGTTTTAGGAGTTCCTGTTGTTCTTGGTCAGATGCCCCTTGATGGTGGATGGCGAATATGGGGTGAATCTCAGGGGGCAGAGTGGAAATCTCTGGAGTGGAGGTAGTGGGTAGCCGAGACAGAGCGTCAGCGTTGGTGTGGAGTTTCCCAGGTCTGTATGCGATTTCAAAATCGAATTCCTCCAAACTCTGTCTCCATCTGACAGTTAAGGCATTCTTGGTGTCGGATTTCCTTAGCCATTGTAGGGTGAGGTGGTCAGTGATGATGGTAACTTTTACACCTGCTAAATAGGCCTTAAAATGTTGAAGGGCCCAAATGATACCCAGGCACGGGTACTCTTTGTCACGGGATAGTTTACCTCCGCTGGATTTAAGGTTCGACTGGCACAGGTTATTATGTGTTCCCGGACCTCTCGTGTTTGTCCTAATACGGCACCTATTCCAGTTTGAGAGACATCCGTGTATAATCTGAAGGGTTGGGTGTAATCTGGGAACGAGATGACAGGTGATGCAATCAGTAATTCCTTTAAGATATTGAAAGCCTGTAATCGTGGCGGCGTCTACAGGAAGGGTTAATCTTTCTTGGTTAAATCATGGAGAGGTTTAGCAATGGTGGCAAGTTTTTTTACAAATCTTCTGTAATATGAGGCTAGTCCGATAAATGCTCGGACTCCTTTGACATTAGTGGGAGGGGTGATTTTTCCAATGGCATCTAACTTGTTCGGGTCTGGTGCAATTCCCTTGTCTGACACGATGAGGCCTAGAAACTGCACTTCGGTTTTTGCCAACGTACATTTTGAGGGTTTCAGTTTTAAGCTAGCTTCTCAGATTCGTTGGAAGACTTGCTGGAGATGTTGTAGATGTTCAGCCCAGGTCTTCCCGAACACGATGATGTCGTCCAGGTAGGCCAGGCAGGTTTCCCAGTTTAACCCTTGTAACACGGATTCCATTAATCTGGAGAACGTGGCAGGACCATTGCATAGGCCGAAGGGCAATACCGTGAACTCGTAGACCCGGCCTTGGCTGGTGGCGAACGCCGTCTTTTGCTGATGTTCGGGGAGGACTGGAACTTACCAGAACCTGCTTGTAAATCCAGGGTAGTGAACCATTTATCTCCATGGAGGGAGTCTAAAGATGCATCAATCCTGGGAAGGGGGGTGGCGTCTTTAATCGTTACATCATTGAGTCTGCGGTAATCTATACAGAATCGGGTGGTCCCGTCTTTCTTTCGTACAAGTACTACCGGAGATGACCAAGGGCTTGTAGAGGGGCGGACCACTCCTGTGGCCAGCATGTCTTGTACTTGGGATTCCTCCTCTTGCCTTTGAATGGGATTTTTTCTTCTAATGGGTTGTTTAAGGGGGTGTCCAACCGTGTGAATAGGATGATGGAGCACGTTGGTTTTTCCCACGTCCCGATTGGAAGTGGCAAAAATATCTTGGTAGGTGGTTATGAGATTTCTTAGATCAGTTTGTTGTTGGGGGGTTAAATGGGAAGGAATAGGGGGTAGAGGCAAAGGAGTTTGAGAGGGAGTATCTGCGGGAATGGATAGCTCTTCCGCATAAGGCTCTAGTTCCCCAATAGTTAAACCTTTTGGTAGGGTAATGAGCTGATCTGATATGTTGGCGATTTTGATACAATTTAATCGGTTGGAAATTATACTAGGAGCAGTTAGGCTGTCCCTATCAAAGGGGCTTTGGAGGTGAGGGGTCATAATGGCATCCCCAGGCAAGGTGGGTACAATGGGGATCCATTTTTCATGATGAGGTGGGAGGGTCACGAGTTTGGCTGTAACTGCTTGAGTGATAGGCAAGAGATAGGGGGTAGGAATTAAGGTTTGAGGGGAAGAAACAGGATCGTTGAGTTTTACGGTAGGAGTGGGCTTGATTAAAGGTAAAGGTTTGGGTGAAGGGGGGGGGGGGGGGAGCCCTAGTCTGAGGTTTAGGTTGGGTGCCTCGATGAGAGGCACTTTTTTTTTTTTTTTTTTTTTTTTTTTTTTGTCTGGGGTGGTGAGAACGTCAGTGTTCTTCTCCCACAATCGAGGGAAGCACTCAGTTTAGTGAGTAGATCGAGACCCAAATATCCATTGTATAGGGTCTCCTTGGGGTCATAAACCACGAAAGAGTGGTTTGTTCTGTGATTAGGAACAGGGGTATTGACATATAGGGGAAGTGTTTGTCGAACATTTTGAATAACTTTGGCATCGGCACTTACTAACACAATGGATGAAGGTTGGATAGTGCCTAAAGCTTTCCTGTGCTGCTTAAAGAAGGGAGAGAAAAGACATGATCGAAACGCTCCCGTATGGATAAGGAGTCAGACTTTCACCCGATTCAGGGTGATCTTCCTGTAGATGGGCAGTTTTTCTGAGTCTGCTTCCTCATGAGCCCCCGCCATTTTGACAGTGAATTGTGTACGGGGGCGGTCTAAAAATCCAGATCTTGCTGTGTCTCAATTTCTGGCTCTGGGTCCTCTCCATTGTCTTCTTCGGGGCATTCTTCAAACCCGGCAGTGCCGTCCTCCGTTATAGTGGCGATCCGTATGGGTTTGATCAAGGGGATCTGGGCCCACCAACTTGGTGATTTGGTCCTTCTTCTGGTCAGCTCTATGAAGGACCTCTGCAAGGACGTCAACAGACACTCACCATTACAAGGTTTCCAATCTGCAGGGCGAATCCTGGTCCATTCTTCAGCCTTGTCACTGGCTCGGGGTGCCATAGGGCTAGTGGCAGGCACGGTGGATGGGTGCGTGGTGGCCTTTTGGATCACAGCTATTTTATCCTGACCCCGGGTTTGTCTTAATGTCACAATACGCTTTACAACAGGCATGTCCATGTCGTAATTTAATTTGTGGGCTCGACAATGGAGAAGTGATCCGCCACCGCTAAAGGTAAAATTCTCAGTAGGGCCCTGAAAATAATCTTTCTCCTTTGGGCGGGGTTTTTCTCCGTGAATGCGGTGCCAGCGAGCTGGGTTAACTCACTGATAGTGTCGTCCAAATTCCCATGGTATTGGACTTGATGGAAATGTCTGTCCGCAATGATTTGTCCTAGGACAGGGTTAATACCTGTTTTCACATAACTCTCAAATGGTGCCCAGGTTAAACCAGGCATTTGGTCACGCACATACCCTGACACTTTTCCTGCATACTTTCCTAATTTTACTACTACTGTGTAAATCTTGGAAGCGTCTTGGTCCTGGTACATCAGATTCAGGACGGGTTTGACCATTTCCATATAAATCTCTGTCATTCTCCTCGGGCTTAAATGCCGGGATGTTGAGTGATTTGGCTGCCATAGTGATTGGGGAAGTTGAGAGTGCAAGCAAGACAAAAATAAGCAAACTGATATGCCGTATCGAGACACCACTGCCACCAGTGAAATGTCGGGTTGGTATTTCAACTCGACTTAGTATTATCTCGTCAACAATCCTGTAATAGGATATAGGGAGATAGAATATGCCCGACAGGGTCACATCTAGCTTTATGAATCTTGCTATAACTTCTCACACTAAAGCACCCGTCACACCTAGCCGATTTTAGGCCAAGACTGTTCGCGACCTAATGATCGTGGACAGTCTTGGTCTACGTCGCCGCGCATCATGGGCCGTCGCCAACATAACAAAGAGGTCGGGATGGGTCTTCACATACCCCCTCAAAAGTTCAACATGCAGAAATTTGAAAATCAAGTCGGCGTGGAGTGAGGTCAAAAAATGGGACGTGAAGGGGACGGGAGGCTGATGGCGTGTGATGGCGCTTGACGACGCTTGACGGGAAAAGGTAGGCGTCAGTGCGGCGGCACACGGCACCATAGATGAGGTCTGCGTCAGGCGGCGTCACCATAACAACCTGCGGGGATCAGCGGTGGCTTGCGGCGACCCAACGATGCCCTAACGGTCAATATATAAATAAACGACATAATTAACCCGCTGAGTGCCAGCCAATTTGGACGGTGTGCTTCTGCTAGTGCCAGATTTCATTTTTTTTTTTTTTTTTTTTTGGCTAAATCTATCAAGTTGGGAGAGAAAGGAAGGATAATGGTAAAAAAAACACTCCCCTTGTCCATTTTCGCCAGAAATCAGGTCCCCGATGGTCCCGAAAGTAGCTGAAAAGACACTATAGACTACAGAGACTTTTATGGTATCGGAATGTATGGGTAGGAGGGTGGTGGGAGGGTGGTTTGGGGGATGGTGGGGGGAAAGGTAGAAGCCTAATTGACTCATGTTACAAATATGAAGCCGATTGGTGAGGTAGTTTCGCCACCACGGATTTTCCTTTTTTTCCTTATCTTCGTACGGATACGCTGGAAGTGGGTGGTGGGAGGCGGTTGGGGGTGTGGTTGGGGGAAGGCAGAAGGGTAAGGGACTTGTCACACAAATATGGAACCGATTGGTGCAGTCGTTTCGCCGCCACAGATTTTCCTTTTTATTCCTTCTGACGGGACCGACAGTCAGCGAGTGGGTGGGAGGAGGGATTTGGGATTTTTGTGGTGGGTAGCCAAAAGGGTAAGGTACATATATACGTCCCTGGCACTGGGCGTGACAACACCCTAGGACGTATATATACGTCCCTGGCACTCAGCGGGTTAAATAATTAAATAATAAATATATTATCAATAACCATCAAAATATAAGATTAGGTATATTAATTACAAAAAAAAATAAAAATAACAACATTCAATACATAATTAAATTAATAATAATAATAAAATAACAGAATTAACTGAAATAATCAGTTAATAATCAGCCGTCCATACTGAAGGGGTCGCCGTCCATCGGCACAGTAATGCATATTGACGTCGCCCTACCTCCTGTCGACGCCGTTCGTCGGGTCGTTGTCAATGCGCTACGCCGCAGATCGGCACTCCAGCGGCGACCTAGGTCTCACCTTCAGTCCTGCATGGGCGCCGCTCTACCCCGTCAGGTCGCCGTAAGGCGGCGTGGCCATCCATACTGCGTCCCGTCCAAAACTCACCCCCCCAAATCCTTAAGCTCTCTGCCGAAGGTCGGCACTCATGACCACGACTAAAGGTCGTGGTCAGTCTTGGCTCAAGTCGGCATGGTGTGACGCCTGCTTAAGGCAGCATTTATACAATCATAACACAGGTTACTATAATAAAGATGAATGGAGATATAACACCAGTACTCTTCAATCCTTTATTGGCTAGGGTTGAGTACAGGAGCGCCGAGACGCTGGTTGGTTATGTGAGAGTCTGGTGTGAACTCAAGGACTTGCTGCCTCCACAGGCCTGGGTGCCAGAGGCGCCCGCAAGTCTAAAGTGTGTGTGGTGCCATATGGTGTTGGACAATAGTGGTGTATACATTATTATTATATCTCCCCCCCCCCCCCTATTGGTGTCCGACGAGGCGATGGTGGAGTCGGGCGGTGTAGGTTGAGTGGAGGGCGGTAGACGAAGCTGTCGTAGGAAGCGGCGGTTGCGGAGTGTGGCTCGCCCCGACCCATCCACCCGGATGGTATACTGGCGGTGTGGATGCACCTCCACTACAGTGCCAGTCTTGTTCCACCGTGTCGGGTTGTTGCCCCCCTGGTTCTGGACGGAGACCCGGTCACCGACGTGGATTGGTGATAAAGGCCGGGCTGAAGCATTATAGTATGTGGCTAGGGCAGCGTTACGGTGAAAAAGGGCTGCCTCACGAGCTTCGGCCGAGAGAAGCCAGTGGGGGTGGAGGTGGAGAAGTGCAGGATTGCAGGGAACGTGGTCCCGGAGGGTTCTGCCGAAGAGAAGTTGAGCTGGTGACTTGTCAATGGTCGAGAGGCGTGTGTTCCTGTATTGGAGGAGGGCGCGGGCTGCGGCGTTGTTGTCTAGAGAGCCAGTGGGGGATGTACAGTCCGCGATGATGCGGCGGGCTGCTTTAACAGCCAGCTCGGCGCGGCCATTAGACTGAGGGTAGAACGCAGAGCTGACCCGCTGTGACACACCCCAATGTGCCAGGAATTCTTGGAAGTCCCCGGCTGTGAACTGGGGCCCACCATCGCTCGCCAGTATCCGGGGTGCTCCGTAGTGGGTGAAGAGGGTACGGCACGCCGAGATGAGGTGGTGAGCATCACATTTACCTGGTGGCAGGTAGAAGATGTGGACATTGTTGGAGAAGCGATCGACATAGACCAGGTAGTGTTTGCCCTGGTGCTGAAAATAATCGGCGGCTACCTGGTCGTATGGCCATTGGGGTGGGTCAGATGACATGAGTGGCTCTTTCGGCTGTGACGGGGCGTGGGCGCGGCAGTAGTGGCAGGTATCCAGGCAGTTGCGTAGGGCCTTGTCAATACCTGGCCAGTAAACACTCGCACGTGCACGGGCCTTCATGCCAGTCATACCCTGATGAGCTGAGTGAAGGGCCTCGAGAACTCTGGACCGAAGATGATGGGGGATGACTGGTCGTTGATCCACGAGGGCTACCCCGTCGACGGAAGTGAGGCGGTCTCTAACACCCCAGAACTGTCGTAGTTGTGGGGCGGTCGCCTCTCTGGAGTCCGGGAAGCCCTCGGGGATGGTCTGAAGAAGGGAGGTATACTCGCTGTCTTGTTGACCGGCAGATTTAAGGTCAGACCATGATACAACTGGGTCAGGTATGGCGGCGAGCATGGTGAGGGAGGCCAAGGCAACGGAGTGGATATCGAGCTCGCTGGCGGCCGCACTATGCACATCATGGGCGTCCGCAGAGGGCCTGGTCGGGTAGCGGGAGACAGCGCCGGGGCCGCGGTGCCATTTGCCAGGCGTATGTTGAATGATGAACTGGTATCGTAGGGTACGTTCCTTAATCTTGAACAGGCGAGGGTTTGGTATGTTGTCAAGGAACCGGTCGTTAAGGATGTGCAGTAGAGGTCTGTGGTCCACGACGACGACGAGGTCAGGGCAGCCCAGGACAAACATTCTGCATCTGTCAAGGGCGTCAGCCACTGCTAAAGCCTCGCCTTCGACGGGTGCGTAGTGGGACTCCGCAGGTGTGGTAAAACGGGAGCCGGCGAAGATAAGTTTCCAACCGACCTTGCAACAGGTGGGGGCAGATGCGGTGGGGCAGGAACAATGTTGTTGGAGTAGGAGGAAGCCAAGGCCGGTTTTGCTCCAGTCTGTGGCGAGGCACGTGGGTCTGCCGATCTCGAAGGAGCAGACACCTTCCTCAACCAGGTGTGTGATGTGGTCCTTAGATGTGGCAAAGGTACGGTCGAGTGCCTCATCCCAGTGGAAGGGGGTTTTGGACTGCACAAGTTCCCGGAAGGGCGCCATTTCCGGTTTGATGCTGAAGGCCCAGGCGACCTGTTCAACGAGACCAAACCACGACCGGGCTCCCGTGATGTCTGTGGGCGTGGGGAAGTCACGGATGGCCTTAATCATGGACGTGCATGGCTTAATTCCAGTGTCTGTGATGGTGAGTCCGGCGAAGTCAACTGAAGGGGCGGCGAAGGTAAACTTGTCAGGGTTAAAAGTGACACCGTTGGTTGCACAGAGGACCAGGTAATCAAAAGTGTGCCAAAATGCCTCCTCGACTGAAGAGTCCCACAAAAGGGAGTCGTCGACACACTTCACCTTACGAGGGACAGCCTGTATGATTGCGTCGAAGCGTCGGGTATAGGCGTCGCCAGCTGCCAAGTAACATTGAGGGGCCCTGATATACCTGTAACGGCCAAATTCTGTGATAAAAGTCGTAGCCTCCCTGCTGGATTCGTCGAGTAGAACAGCATGGTATCCATTCCAGGCGTCTAGGACCGTCTTACGAGTGCCTGCAGGGATGGATTGGGCCAAGTTGAATGGGCTCGGGGTGTGATGTGTCTCCCGAAGGCAGGCGTGGTTGAGTGCCTGCAGGTCAACTGTACGGCGGGGTTGTCCAGTTTTTTTGGCGACCACCACCATCCTAGAACACCAGGTAGTAGGGGTACCGATGGGGACAGGCTCAATAATGCCCAGTGCGACGTCCCTGTCGAGATCTGCTTTGACCTGGGCCTTCCAATGATGTGGTATAGGGGCAGGGGTGTGCACGGCACGTGGGGATGCGCCAGGCTTGATGTGGATGTGCATGGGAGGGCCAGACATCGTAGGGAGTGGGCCGCTGGTGGTGTTGAATGCTGAAGATGCAAACTGTGACAAGAACCAGCCACGAAGGTCAGACAGGTGCAGGTCGTTAGGTGGGAAGGGGATGGAAGTGGGCCGGTGTGGTGGAGGGGTCCTGGTCAAGGTGGGTGGTGGTTGGGCTGTGTGGGCGGCCATGCAGGTGGTAGTTGTGGGGAAGTCGGGAGGGATGATATGTAGTGCCCTACAAGCTGAAATGCTAATAAATAACGGTGACTGTGCCTGAATAATAAAAATATCATCATCAGTAGTGTAGGGGGTGCCGGCAACGTCGGTGGCGGTAATGGTAGTCGGCATATAACCCAGGACCTGGAGAGTGTGACTCCCCACGGCCGTGATCCGTTGGTGAGTAGGCTGTAGGTGGTGGCGTTGGAGGCCCAGTGCCCGTAGTAATTGCAAACCAGCCACAGATACTTGGGCGCCCGTGTCAGGGTGGGCCGTGACGCTGGTGGGGTGAGAGTGGGGCGAGATGGCAGTAGAAATGGTAATGGGCAAGGAGGGGAGCCGTGCGGGTGGTGGTTTGTTAACAGCCTGTTTGATAGTACCAATGATAACAGCCGCGGATGAAGGTGAGGGCATGGAGTGACAAACTGTGGAGTAATGGTTGAGTTTGTTGCACGACGGGCAGGTCTTGCCCCAAGCAGGGCATTTGGATGGGCGTTCGGCTCGAGAGTGTGTGGATAGGCCGCACCCACTGCACTGGGAAGAGGTGGATTTACAAACCTTGGCAAAGTGGTTAGGTTTATTACACGCCGTGCAGGTCTTGCCCCATGCAGGACACTTCGAAGATCGTTGGGCTTGTGAATGTGAAGATAGGCCACACCCGGAGCAACGTGTGGGAGATGAAGTGGGGCCGACGTGGGGAGGTGGTGGGGCGGGCGACGGGGACTGAGTGGGTTGGGCGGGGGGCTGGATAGGGGCGGGGCGTGGGTAAGTACTCTTGAGACGCTGGTATGGTGATTTCACAGCATGTACCCCCGGTTGCATTGCCGTCTGATCGAGTGCCGCAGATTCGAACCCCACACAGTAGTTGATAACATCTTGTAAGGTAGGTAGGGTGCGGTCTTTAGTTAAAACATCTTGCTGAAGGACGAATCACTAATCCCGATAGTCACCTGGTCCCGTATGTGTTCGTCAGAGACATCAGTGTGGCAACAGGGGCAGGTAAAGCCACAGTCCAAAGTGGTCTCCGTAATACATGTGACGTAGTCCCGGATCTGTTCAGTAGGTTGTTGGAGGAGAGACCGGAAGTGGTGGCGAGCGGCTGCGCGGTTCCGTTGTCGATGGACGAGTTGTGTGATGAGAGTTGCTAGGTCGATTTCTGGCAATGAGGAGAACGCCTGATTGTGAGCAAATACGGCGCTCTGAAGGGCAGGGTCGCACGTCTGGTAGAGCTCGATGGTAGCCTCGTGAGGTGGTAGAAGGACGAGCCGTTTGTAGACCTCCCAATCAGCCCAGAATTTGCGTAGGGCGTGTCCCGGCATATGTAAAACGGCCTAGGGCCGCGTAGGGGCAGCCCGGCGGGGCGGGGCGGGGCGTGGCTGGGCTGGGTAGGAAGGGACTTGAGGTGGTGGTGGTATGATGACGTCATGCGCATAAGGGGCTGCGCCGTGAGGGTTGGTGCCCGCCGTACGATATCCAAGGGGAGGGGCCGTCGTGTGATGGGTGACGTCATGCGCATAAGAGGCTGCGCCGTGAGGGTTGGTGCCAGCCGTACGATAGCCAGGGGGGGCATAATGGCCGCCGTAATACCGACCGTCGCTACCGACACCAGTGTGGGCCTGACCATCAGTTGGGGAGGGTGTGGGATGTTCGCTCTTGATAGGGTGGGTAAGGGGATCAGTCATGTTCATATGTAACAAAGACATGTGGGGAATAACTGGCATATGGTGGGGCACTGAGACATGGGTAACTGGCATATGGTGGGGCACTGAGACATGGGGAACTGGCATATGGTGGGGCACTGAGACATGGGGAGATGTATGAGGTGTGGGTGTCTGTGTAGAGGGATGAATAAGTGTATCATTGGTGGAGTGTGAGGCAAAGGATGGGTCAGCCTGGTGGATAACATTACTGGCCTGGGGCTGATGTTGTAGAGGCTGGTGGGGCTGGAGATCCTGGCGGGGCGGTGGTGGAGCTGTCGCGGGGCGATGTTGTAGATCCTGGCGGGGCGGTGGTGGAGCTGTCGCGGGGCGATGTTGTAGTTGTGGAGGCTGCTGGTCCTGGTGATGCTGTAGAAAGGTGGCGATACTCGATTGGAGGGCGTCGATCCTTTCATTCAAGTAGATGATGGATGGGTATGGAGACAGGGCATCGGGCAATGAAGGCTCGACCGGTAGGGAGGTAGATGTAGCAGGGTAGGGACCGCATGGAGGCAAGCCGGCTTCCACAGCAGCTGCAGCCTCAGCTAGGTAGTGCAGGTTCTCCATGTAGGTTCAGATACTGATATACACTGCGCCATATAATAAAGATGAATGGAGATATAACACCAGTACTCTTCAATCCTTTATTGGATAGGGTTGAGTACAGGAGCGCCGAGACGCTGGTTGGTTATGTGAGAGTCTGGTGTGAACTCAAGGACTTGCTGCCTCCACAGGCCTGGGTGCCAGAGGCGCCCGCAAGTCTAAAGTGTGTGTGGTGCCATATGGTGTTGGACAATAGTGGTGTATACATTATTATTATAGTTACATTATACTCTTATTTATTCAATGGCATAAATATGGGGAATCAACTATACCTATCTTTCATATCCGGCAGAAGGTAATTGATTTCGGTGATGTGTCAGAATAGAGTCTATTATACTGATTAATTAAGTGCTCTATGTCACGTTACGCACAGTATCAATAATGTAAGTATGCAGGAAAATAATATTATACATGTACATAGTATTTCAGTTGAGATAATAATACATATGTGAGCGAAGCGTCTAACGTGAAGAATGCTGGTATTGAGTGAACCTGCCTGAAAGAGCGTTCACGGGCGCGGCGTGGTGAGCGACAGTCAAAGGGATTAGTAAGGGGTCACAAAGGTGAGATAGGCAGGTATAGTGTGTTGACCCTAGGTCAGATGGACTGCTTTATTGCGAATCCTCGATTTACTTTAGTGCGAATATAATTCACCGATGAAAGTTAGATATACACTTGGGGTCTTAGAGGCAAGATACTTTAAATTCGAACTAGATTGTCTAAGCGGTCAATAGGTACGAAAAATAATTATAGACCGGGTATGAGATCTGATCACACGTATATAGAAATTAAAATTCAAAGTAAGCTGATGAATAGCTACAACAAGGTTTTGGGGGTAAGATGCAAATTAATACTAAAATGAGTTAATTTATACTCGATTAAGATGCGACTGTAGATAACAGTAGTTAAGAGTTTCGAATGAACTCGGAATATATGGGGCACACACGACGAAGTTGTGCTAGATAAAATACCACGATTGTAGCATAAAAAGGTAATTTGAATGTATTAACTAATCCCTATAAGCAATACACGAATGTATTAACTAATCCCTATAAGCAATACACGAATCAAAGATACGAAGTCGAGCGGATTACATAACACAAGATGTAATAAAATATTTACTTTAACAATA
Source organism: Paralithodes platypus (assembly GCA_032716605.1). Lineage (NCBI taxonomy): Eukaryota > Metazoa > Arthropoda > Malacostraca > Decapoda > Lithodidae > Paralithodes > Paralithodes platypus. The sequence goes on from CM064482.1 coordinate 12,986,302, forward strand.
GTAAATTAAGAGAAATCGGTCACTTAAACAATATAGTGAAACGAATATAAAAACTTTAATATGAGTTACTACAATGGTGTGAAAAGAATTACGAAATCCCGCACACGTAGACTAGACTAATTCACAAGCACTGGATAAACTAGAGAACTTGAATACATGAATTAATATTAACTCAACGGGGGGTTCTTGACTTCTCGGTATGGAAGGATAGATAGATTAAAATTTGGGCATAAGTCCTAGGTAAATGATGGTAAAATAGGGAATATCTTCACGGTAAACACTTTCGTCTCAACTTGGATACACAAAAGAATAATAACACATAAAGGTGAAACCTGCGAGTATTCCGTTTAAGTCTGTATAAAGGTAGGTTGATATAACGTGTGCACAAATATGAATTGCAATAATTAGTTAAGAATTAAACTAGCTAGGATTCACAGGGCAATATTTGGTACTATGAAATCACTTGTACAAATATATATTTATGGGAGGATAAATAACTATGTAGCGTGTACACAAATATGAAATACAATAATTAATTAACACAGATCCTTGGCACAGATCAAATCATCAATACTTTAGGAATACTCGCATATTCTACCTTACCTTCAACAATAGCCACAAATTGAGATACACAGGACACTTAGGATAGCTTTGTGGGGAGAAGGGCCAGGTACGAGGGTCGGGGCGTCGTAGAGCTCTGGACACGGCGGCTGGAAGTCGAGGGACCACTTCGTCAGGAGTCCAAGGGGCGGGGGGAACTGGACAGTAGGCACCTTCTCTCTCAGGGGGGAAACGACTCCCGGACAATAATCCAGACGGAGCGCTAGTAGGCAGTTACTACTCCCGGACAATAATCCAGACAGAGCAACCTACTGAGTTTGAACTGCCTTCCTATAATTTCAGTCAGGCTATATTTGGATTGTTTCTCTTGGTCCGGTGGCATTATACAGGCTTGACCTGTATTGAGGGGGCAACTCACTTGTTTGCCCGGGAATTAGAGAATGGGTCAACTGGCCTAATTTCCCGTTCTTGAATTTCCCGTTCTCTGGAGAATGGGAGATTTTGTCATTATTCTTTTCTTCTTCTGGTGCATGAATTCCTTCCTCCTGCTGTCCCTCGATTATCGGACCACCGCTATTCTGTGCGGTTCTTCTTTGGATCCCGTCACTTCAATGTATACAGTATATATATATATATGAATATACAGTATATATATATATATATATATATATATATATATATATATATATATATATATATATATATATATATATATATATATATATATATATGGTGTTACGGCCCCACAATGCTGAACCCAACAGATTAAAATTGAAACATTGGCAACAACGACATGCAGCTGCTATCAGAAGGCAAGAAGGGTTATTATGATAAATAATGGAGAAGGATGATATCAAACACCACTAGTTTTCGTATTAATTATATTACTATTAACTAGGGAAAACGAACAGGTTGATAAGCACAATAATTCAGTTAATCAAGGCAATGAATAATAGTTGACTAAACACCGAGTGAAGGCTTCGAGTAAATGCACTCATTACAAGGAATGAACACTACTCAAAAAGAACATTAGAAGACAACGGTTAATCAACACTTAGCACACTGAATATAAACTGCGAATTATTCGTAGTACACTGAAAGTAAACTGAATCACACTCAATTATTATGTTGCTTCCAACAACCAACCATACTCCTAAAATCGATTCATGAAATTTACAAACACATGTGGCAGTCCGTGGACTCAAACCCAGGATGCTCACACCGAAAATCACACCTTATACATCGCACCACGAAGACAATTAAAGGTTGGTGGGTACTGCCTACGATTTATTATGCAACTTCGAATCCTGCATATCAATCTAAGCATGTACACACATCCCAACTGCAACTCACGTAGGCTATGCATATGTGAATGGAAAGAGCAATTAATGGGGCCTTAACCACTTAGGGAGGGTCTCACCTGTCCAATCTCAAAATTTGCTGACGATACAAAAATTGCAAATAGCGTACTCTCAAAAGATCAAGTTGACGATATGCAACACAATCTAGATAAATTGTCACATTGGGCCCATATTTGGCAAATGCGTTTCAATGCGGATAAATGTAAAGTACTACATATCGGATACCTAAATGAGAAAGCAAACTATTCGATGAATGGCACTCAGCTTAAGAATATAAACAGAGAAACCGATCTGGGAGTAACAATATCGAGTAACCTAAAACCGAGTCAACAATGTTCAGAAGTTGTTAAGAAGGCAAACAAAATAATTGGCTTTATAGGCAGATCATTTGAGCATAAATCCAAAGACGTAATCCTAACCCTTTACAATTCCTTAGTCCGCCCTCTTCTGGAATACTGCGTTCAATGCTGGTGCCCTTATTACCAAAAAGACATAAACAAGCTAGAACGAGTTCAACGTAGAGTTACCAAAATGATACCTAGCCTAAAGAACAAACCATACGAAGAGCGTCTTAGAGAATTAAATCTATTTCCTTTAACCCAGCGCATATTAAGAGGTGACTTAATTCAAGTGTTCAAAATCATCAAAGGCATCGACAATATGAACTGTAGTAAGTACTTCACTATCGACCAATCTAATTACACGCGGGGAAACGGTTGCAAAATTATTGGTAAATCTTTTAACTCTCACGAATCTAAGAATTTCTTCTTCAATCGAGTTGTCAACTTGTGGAATGGGCTTCCCCGAGACGTTATAGACTGCAGCACCGTTGATTCATTTAAATTCCGCCTAGACAAATATCTCGCATCAAACCCGCGACTGACTGCGTTTGTAAATTAATAACTTTATTTTATCCTCCCCTCAGTTACTAACACATATGTCCCCTACTAACTTCCTAGTCCTGCCACGTTAGTGGCAGGGCAGTAGTTCCCTTTCCAATGTTCCCTTACCCACTCTAAACCACTGTTTGGACACTTGATCCTCAGTGTTTTGGAGGACAAGCAGCCTAGAAGGGTCACTAGATCTGTTGTTGCTTGAGTTCCTTTGTACTCCTTTGTACTCCTCTCGATAAATTACTCCTGAACCAATATCAATTATTATGTTCCTTCCAACAACCAACCATACTCCTAAAATCGATTAAAGAAATTTACAAACACATGTGGCAGTCCGTGGACTCGAACCCAGGATGCTCACACCGAAAATCAACACCTTATACATCGCACCACGAAGACAGTTAAAGGTTGGTGGACACTGCCTACGATTTATTATGCAACTTCGAATCCTGCATATCAATCTAAGCATGTACACACATCCCAACTGCAACTCACGTAGGCTATGCACATGTGAATGGAAAGAGCAATTAATGGGGCCTTAACCACTTAGGGAAGTCCTCTCGATAAATTACTCCTGAACCAATATCAATTATTATGTTCCTTCCAACAACCAACCATACTCCTAAAATCGATTAATGAAATTTACAAACACATGTGGCAGTCCGTGGACTCGAACCCAGGATGCTCACACCGAAAATCAACACCTTATACATCGCACCACGAAGACAGTTAAAGTTTACAGACCGACATATGATACCATATAATATCATCACGGAGCGACACACGAACGCAACCTCACGGACATTTATTTAACATTGATTGACAAGCTGCCGTGCTCAGATAATTATCGCCAGATAATGCTCGGACGATGTGTGCACTCAAGAACACGAATCAGTGTTCGTTACACAATACACAATACACCAAAATACACAGAGCTCCACACAAACACTAGGGCTCGTTACACATACACAATAATGTACCTATACTGTCTCATCTCCCCTTTAAAGGACATAACAGAACACTCACTTACTTGTACTAACTCACAAACTAGGAGACAGCACGGCATGCACACCCAGGGGTGAGCCCAGACCAGAGCGAAGGGGTTCCTTCCACCTCCGTCTACTGGAACGCTCAGGCACACACTAATCTTACAACTCTTACCTCCCAACATACATCTCTTCCCTAAGCCTTAACTTTCGGCAAGAAAATGGAGTCACACTAGACTTATAACGGAGTCACACGAAATATCTGATAAAGGCCTCCTGTCGTCGTAGAGATAGACTTTCCCAGGCCTCTATGATCCACGTGTGTACGTGGGTGGAGGTTTCCCACGGCTCTGTTTGTGTCACCCGACACCCTGCTATCTGGGTAGATTGGACTCGGGTCACCTTTCTCCCTGCTACCTCCTTCCACTGCTGTCTGCTTCTCCTTACAATGGCAATACTGTTTACTTTGGGTACTTAAGTAATTCATTTGACAGATACTTTTTAACTTTAACTTAAGTAAGTTTCTAGTTGGGTACTTTTACTAAAGCAACTCTTTGAGTACATACTTTTACTTGAACTTAAGTCAAATTATTTGGTACTTTTCACACCCCTAGTTATCGTAATTAACTTACCTAGGAGGAGTTTAAGAACAAACAGATGGACGGACACCTTGAAACTGTACACACAGGTACCAAAACATACCAAAACACTGCTAACATAGTGTTTGGAAAAGTTGCCAGCATGTGCCTAAAAATGTTATCAAGGCGGGTAGAAGTTATGTATTACTACTAACGCACAGTACGGTACTGGAAATCGCCTTCCAATTTTGTTTCCATTCCACACGGATACATATTGATACCCTCGTATATCTGAATCCTACAAGATTATGTCTCCCACGATGCCGGAATGCCTCAAACATGTGTAATATCTATCTATCTATCTATTGCCTGATGCCGTGATCCCTGAAGGTGTGGCCAGGAACGAACCGCCCCCATGTACTTCTGTCCCCAGTCAGTCGACGCCCCTCCTCCCAACCAGCACCGCCTTCATCCATATGATTCCTCACTCCATCCTTCCACCTCTCTTTCAGTTTACCTCTCCCTCTCTGTCCTTCCACCTCGCTCTCGTACACCCTCTTAGTCATTCTCTCGCTTCCCATACGTTCCATATGGCCGAACCATCTCAAGGTGTTCCTTTTCACACTTCCCAGCACATCTACCTCCACACCACACACCCTTCTTACTTCCCCATTCGTCTGTCTATCCCTCCATGTAACTCCGCACGCACTTAAGTAACTCATTTCCACCCCTCTCACTCTTGGTCTGAGTCTCTCCACCAACGTCCATGCTTCGCTTCCGTAACTCAGTGTCGGATTTACCACACTGTCATGCAAGGACTTCTTCACTTCCATACTGACCACCCTATTTCTTGTTACTGCTTTCAGCGTTCCTACAACCCTCTTCCCCTGTTGCACCCTCTCCCGCACATATTCATCCATAGTCCCATCTTTACTCAACACACTGCCCAGATACTTAAATGAGCTAACAGTCTCCATAGCCTGACCGTTCAACTTCACCTCACACTCTGTGGCTTCACCCCTTTCGAAGACCATAACCTTGCTCTTCCCCGCATTTACCTTCATATGAAACGAGTAAAACATGTAGGCTTTCACACACAGCATAATCTCTCTCTCTCTCTCTCTAGAAAGTTGGCTAACAGGTAGACAACACCGAGTGGTAATCAATGGTGTTTCTTCTGAGTGGACTCTAGTCACTTCTGGAGTTCCACAGGGATTTGTCCTTGGCCCACTACTGTTTATCATTATCATTTATGTCAATGACATCGATATTGATCTCTTGAGTGCGATCTCCAAGTTTGCAGATCACATAAAGCTTGGAATTTATGTGAAAGACCCAAAAGGGGTTCAACAGCTCAGGATGGACCTCAACAGACTGGGTGAATGGTCAGAGACATGGCAGATGCCTCTAAACTTGGAAAAGTGCAAGGTGATGTATATCGCCCAAACAAACCCCAAGTCAGGCTATTCACTATTGGGAATGCCTCTGGAAGTGAGTGACTTGGAAAAGGATTTGGGTGTTCTGATTAGCAGTGACCTAAAGTTTTCCAAGCAGTGCATTGAAATAGAGAACAAAGCTCAGATATTATTAGGCTATATTAAGAGGCAATTTAAGTATATAAATAAGGATATAATCCTCACACCTGATGCAGCCTCACCTGGAGTATGCTGTTCAATTCTGGTCTCCAGCACTCAGGAAAGATATAGAGCAACTGGAAAGAGTACAAGCTAGGGCTACAAAGCTTATTCCATCGCTTAGAAGAATGAGCTACGAAGACCGGTTGAGAGCTCATGATTTCTTCCCGTTTTAGACACGCAGACTACGAGGTCAGCTCATTGAAGTTTTTAAAATACTTAATGGGTTTGACAATGTGGATTGTAGCAAAATGTTTAGCCTCAATATGAATACAACATGCAACCATGGCTGGAAATTAGAATTGATAAGGTTCAGCCTTAGTATTTGTGGAAACTTTTTCACATATAAGATTTGTTCTACCTGGAACAAACTTTCCTCTGAAGTTTTAAATAGTTCTTCAGTAGAGCAGTTCAAGAAGAGAGTAGATAGTATTTTGCACACTTTGTAAAGAGTGTAGTGCACTAAACAGTCTCTTCTTCCACTTTGAATATCTTGTCGGAATGGACCGCAGTAATGTAATGATAACTTAAAATTACATCCTAGTCATAAACAAAACCTACGCAGAAGCTTACCACAAGGCCTAGGGCAAGAAGTATGACGAATCGACGAATACTCTTACCTCCAGGAAGAACCAACACCCTCCTCCATCTCGACGACAGGAACGTAGGGGAGACGACGCAGATACCAGAAGCAAGGTTCTTTACTAAGTAAAGCAACCCTAAATTAAAAGTTCTGCCGACGAAATACACAAAAAACGCTTAGCCCACCAAAAAAGGTGGCCGAAAAGCGCTGCCCTTGTGCTAAAATAAAGCCTCTAATCCTACTCGCTAGGCTAAAAATAAAGGAAAATGAAAAAAACAACAACAATGGCGGCCTCGTTCATGGGGACCCGAGGTAACGCCATCACCTAAAGTACCCTTAACCTAAGACGTGTGCATGGGGGGTATGAGACACCACACGCCTGTGCGCACGTATTTGAGCTATTCCCATCACTAACATCGTTATTTTACCATAAATAGCATTAATACTTATCCATATGCACCTATTTTAGGTTGATTATAAAGGTATTAACCTGTTACAGCAATAAAACAAGTGGAAACAGCGTTTGGATGGTCAAAATAGACGATACAGGCCGGGAGTTACATAATTTATGGCTGAGGCAACTTCCCTCCCCTCCACTCCTCCCCAAGTCTGGAGAGTGATTGTCGATCGATACTCTCTCTCTCTCTCTCTTGCACTCGCTTGGTAACAGTGATGACAACGCCCTGCTTGCAACTCGCTAATGTTAGCACGAAAATATACCACAGAAAAAGGGAAAAACAGGGAAAATAGGTGATAACTGAAGGAGGGGGGGGGGAGGAGTGGAGAAGGAGGGGATGTGGAGGAGTGATATTTGGCATGTCCCAGGGGCAAAAAAAAAAAAAAAAAAGGGGTCAAGTTTTTTTGGGGTGTTTTAACCCTTAATTAGCGGCGAGCAACATAAGTCGAGTTAAATAAAGCTGGACTATGTGGCGGCGCTCGACATAACTCGAGTGGCAATTTCAGCACGTAATGTGGCTGAGAGAGAGAGACAAGTGGTGGCAGGAGACTAGCGAGCGTATGACTGCTCCAGACCACCGCGGCGAACCTACTGACACAAATCTCAGCTCCCTCCTCCCTCTCTCACTCGCTACATACTCAATTATGTACTGAAAGTACCGAATTACCTGCTTTTTGCACTCGCGTTGCACGGTTATTGCAAGAAAACTATCCATCATACAAGGATCGTTATGGTGTCATTCGAAAGCTCTGTTTATGCCCTTTCAGGGATAGGTACTTGTTTTACGTTCTGGGTCTTATTTAGGCATGAAAATGATCACGTAAACAGCCCTATTTTGGCTAAAAACACCCCGCTGTGCGGTACACATAAATAAACCGCATAGGCCGCTCGTAAGGTGTTAAATGGATTTTTTAGGCCCAGGATCTTAATCTTCCCGCAGTCGCCCGGGGAAATTCTTAAGAGTCTTTTGGCACTTGCCGGGTTAAAACACAATGCCTGAGGGTCACGCCACTCAGCACTCCCAACCTATCTAATCTAAACCTACTCTAAAACATCTCAGATTAGTACAAATGAGCAAAAGACTCACTATCCGGACAGAAGAGTGACGGATGAAGAGAGGTCGGGACAGGCGTGAAGCAAGATGACGCATCAGCGTCTCAAGGCGAAACCCACGCTATCAAACATCTGCACTGAGGGAAGCGTAAAACAGATAAGAGTTATAATCTTGTTCTATTTATTATTTTGTATTTAGTTTTTTCGTAGTGGCATCCGCATCATAAGGACGAGTCCGTAAGTAATTATAAGCGTACGCTTATGATGAATTGGTCTCTACGCTCCGGGGCAGGTGATTTGAACAGCTGACTCTGGGGTTCAAAGAGAGCCATTACTGTTTAAGGCATATATTGTCAATGATGGAGGGGCCACTAATAAATATTAACCCTAAATTCCATAAAAAAATCGAAAATGTTATGATACTATTCTCAGAAAATTCTTAGGATAAAACTCTGATACAATTTGTTTTGTTCCAAATAAAAAATTCTTAGCGCTTTGCTTCATTAGATACTCAGCGCATTCAATATTTAAACAAATTATAATTATGGAGCAATAATAACTGTATTAGACATCATAAAGTCATTACAACATATATAATTTATACTGATTATCATAAGAAGACAACTTAAAAATTATTGCCAACATGAACCACACAAAGAGAACGTGTCAACTATGATCCGTACCTGTTGTTTCAGTGTAGCCTACTCTGTTTAATGATTTAGCCATATTTAGCCAAACAGAATTACAGGCAACCAACATTTTGATCATAACATATATTAAATAATGGATGATTCAACATGTAGCCTATAATGCGATACAATCATGATTTTGAGATATTCGGGTATATTATTTTTATGATAATTTACTAATGTTCATGTTTATAAATGTTCAAAGATCTATCCTATCATGAATTTATATTCTAGCTTTAAAAACTAATCAACTATTTATAATTTAAAATTAAATGCACCATTCTCCAATATCCATCCATGATGTAAAGAGTGTCTGTATATGGCGGGTATGTGGACTACGAAACACGAGATGTATATTTATTTATTTGTTTTTTCTATGTGTATGAAGGAGATAAATGGCAGGTTGCCTGTGACGAGTGTCTCCCCCCAAAGCCAAAAGAGTGGTAGAGAGCCAAATGAGATTAATGTATTCCTTGAAATCTATAATAATGGTGTAATTTATGCACAATCGTATTATTAGTTAAAACAATTAATTGAAAGAGGGCTTAGTCTCTTGGCTTAGTGGCTATCAACCCTGCTGGATTAGTAAGCCAGCGTATGTCAATGGGCAATTCAAAACTGGAATCTCTGTTCGAGAACTCTAGTCCCTTGTTGTCATTTGTATTCGGCAAAGGATAAATGAATTTGGAGAAATACTGTTATTGTTTTGCTAATTAATTCCATTTCCCCGGGTTGTCTCAGTTCAATTGTTAGGTGATACATTGTCTAGCGGTCGTAAAACTGTCCATTACCTGCTGTCACGTGAGTTTATTGTAAACAAGTAAATTGACCTACGGTAGGATATTACTATTGTATTTGTTATTTTACTTAACTGTAGTTACTTTATTATTATACTATACATATTGTATTATTTCATAATCATCGTTATCATCAGCCTTAGTCCACTGCAAGACGAAGGCCTTTCCCAAACGTTTTTACTTTAGCTGGTCAGATGTTATCCCATTCCAACCTACTTTTACAAACTTTCCGATCTCATCCCTCTATCTGGTTCTCTGTCTATCCTTTCCTCTAGCTCCATCTCTAGATTCTCATTCTGTTGTTGTTTTGTCCATCTGTTATAATATTTTCTAAATATACGATCTACCCCAGCCCATTTTCTTTTATTTGTTTACAGTAATGCAATTATCTTTTACTTTTGTTTGTTCTCTTATCCAAGAGGCTCTCTTCTTGATTCTCCAATTTATCCCTAACATTAGCCTCTACATTTCTTTATATACTTTACAAAGTTTGTGTTCAGGAAACTTTGTGTGCTCCAAGTTTCTGATTCATAAATTAGTACAAAAAGGACACATTGGTTGTATACTTTTATCTCTAATGTAAGGGGTAACTTGCTTTTATCTCTAATGTAAGGGGTAACTTGCTTTTATCTCTAATGTAAGGGGTAACTTGCTTTTATCTCTAATGTAAGGGGTAACTTGCTTTTATCTCTAATGTAAGGGGTAACTTGCTTTTATCTCTAATGTAAGGGGTAACTTGCTTTTATCTCTAATGTAAGGGGTAACTTGCTTTTATCTCTAATGTAAGGGGTAACTTGCTTTTATCTCTAATGTAAGGGGTAACTTGCTTTTCATCTGTGCCTAATAAATGCGCTCCATTCCATATCTATCCTTGGTTTGGTTTCTCTAGACTTCTAGAGTGATCCGAGTTCGTTTTTTATAACCTGGCCCAAGTATATACGTATTCTTTCAATGAATCTGGCCCATCATCCTCTACCTTAATTTGTTGTGGTTGCCCATGATCATTCAACATACTCTTGGGTATCTGTTTATAAATTGTCAGCATTTGTATAAAGCTTTCTCTATTTATATCATCCGTCGTTTGTTGTAACTCTTCCATAAGTCGTTAGGAAGAACTTTGTCATCAGTGAATCGAAGGTTGCTTGGGTGTTAACTTTGTATTCCTTTATTGTCCAATTCAAGATTCCTAAATATGTCTTCCAAACACGCGTGAACAAATTGGATATTGTATTATGTAGTCTACCAAATTTATGGAGTTTCAATACACGTTATAGTCTGATCATTTGTATTACATACAGTAGCATTTCAACTGTAAGGAACCACTAAACAAAATAATAATATAATAATCCTAATTATCGTTTAGTTTACGATGTCACCTTTACATACGCAACTGGGTATGGGCGAAGCTTATTAACTATCAATGCATTTGTTTCACTGGAGTCGTGCCCGCTGAACCACCAAAGATGGAAATTGTTCGAACATACTGCCAATGTGTGGCTAGGACTTTGGCATGCCCCTGGTCTACGATTTACCGCCGTGACTGTACATACAGTATAGTGAAACACAAACTAAAATGTAATGACTGGATTAAGTAAGAGAATTATAGTTTATGTGATAGTTTCTAGCCAAATTATAGGTTTGAGTCCCGGAGGGAGTAGCCCCAAAATCATTGACGATATGCCTATTACATAATAGCTCTCTTTCAAGCCCTCGCGTCAGCATGTTTGAAACAGCCGCCACAGGGAGAAAGAGTGCCCACATCATAAGTGTACGCTAATTATCTTACGGAATCGTCCTTATGATTGGGTACGCACTACGAAAAAACTTCGTAAAAAATAAAAAATAAAGTTTAATTCAAGAAATGCTATAATTAAGCTTCCCAAACTTGTGGATGTCTTCCCGTGAATCAGAGACGCTGCTCTGCCCAGCGCCATTACGTTTTTCAATGACATATCAAGATTAAACTTAAGACATCAACGAATGGGAAGGGGATGGAAGGGAGGGCCTGCATCGTCAATGATTTCGGGGCCACTACTAAATATTAGGTTTTCATTCATCCCTCCGGGACTCAAACCTATAATTTATTGACGATATGCCTGATATCTCAAGACTGGAGGGGGGCATTCGTGATAATATCCAACAAAACCAACCATAGGTTGAGAAAAAACACCCAAAATAGCATTCTTAAGTTTATTGTATACATGTTTTTGGTTTAAAAATGGAAAGAGAAGTAGACCTCGCATTTCGAAGATAGTCTGCTTGTACATAACCTTGCAGGTACAGTTCCGGCCAAAAGTCTCTCGACTCATTTGGCAGCTCACATCTGGGGGAAATGGGGTTGGAGTGGGGGGGGGGGGGGTTCTCTCCACCCGACCTGAGTGATATGACAGGGATTCTGATTGGCTGACAGGACAACATAGCTAATACATTTTAAGTCTCCTGCCACCACTTGTCTCTCTCTCTCATGAAATTGCCACTCGAGTTATGTCGAGCGCCGCCACATAGTCCAGCTTTATTTAACTCGACTTATGTTGCTCGCCGCTAATTAAGGGTTAATTTATGAACCTAAATACGTAGGACACAGATTTAGTGATTTAAGTATTAATTTTTGTTTGCCACAAGCTAATATAATCCTGGCATGTAAAAGGTATTGATTTAAACCAAAATCAATATCGTGAACGAGTAACGATCACAGCGGTAATCTGTGCCTCAAGATTAACCATATTAGACCAGGATAGATGGACTTATCATATCTAACCCTCAACAAATTATTTGTATTAATTTAGGAAATACATCTTGGGCCGGGTTAAACAGTTTTCTTAACCCCTTGAAGATTATGACAGTTTATTTTGGGTATCATCAGACGATTTTATTCAGAGTTGGAATAGGATACGGACGTCAGAGGGTTGATTGGGCCAGTCTTTGTATATATAACTCTCACAGATCATTCCTGACCTATATATAATCGTCTATTGAAAACTAGAATTATATAAGTATCATAATGCGTCAAGATCGTCACAGTATTAATTTCCTGATGAATATAAGCGTAACCGGTACTGGATAATACCTACGTATTTCCTGATGAATATAAGCGTAACCGGTACTGGATAATACCTACGTATTTCCTGATGAATAAAAGCGAAACCGGTACTGGATAATACCTACGTATTTCCTGATGAATATAGCCGTAACCGGTACTGGATAATACCTACGTATTTCCTGATGAATATAAGCGTAACCGGTACTGGATAATACCTACGTATTTCCTGATGAATATAAGCGTAACCGGTACTGGATAATACCTACGTATTTCCTGATGAATATAAGCGTAACCGGTACTGGATAATACCTACGTATTTCCTGATGAATATAAGCGTAACCGGTACTGGATAATACCTACGTATTTCCTGATGAATATAAGCGTAACCGGTACTGGATAATACCTACGTATTTCCTGATGAATATAAGCGTAACCGGTACTGGATAATACCTACGTATTTCCTGATGAATATAAGCGTAACCGGTACTGGATAATACCTACGTATTTCCTGATGAATATAAGCGTAACCGGTACTGGATAATACCTACGTATTTCCTGATGAATATAAGCGTAACCGGTACTGGATAATACCTACGTATTTCCTGATGAATAAGCGTAACCGGTACTGGATAATACCTACGTATTTCCTGATGAATATAAGCGTAACCGGTACTGGATAATACCTACGTATTTCCTGATGAATATAAGCGTAACCGGTACTGGATAATACCTACGTATTTCCTGATGAATATAAGCGTAACCGGTACTGGATAATACCTACGTATTTCCTGATGAATATAAGCGTAACCGGTACTGGATAATACCTACGTATTTCCTGATGAATATAAGCGTAACCGGTACTGGATAATACCTACGTATTTCCTGATGAATATAAGCGTAACCGTTCTGGATAATACCTACGTATTTCCTGATGAATATAAGCGTAACCGGTACTGGATAATACCTACGTATTTCCTGATGAATATAAGCGTAACCGGTACTGGATAATACCTACGTATTTTCCTGATGAATATAAGCGTAACCGGTACTGGATAAATACCTACGTATTTCCTGATGAATATAAGCGTAACCGGTACTGGATAATACCTACGTATTTCCTGATGAATATAAGCGTAACCGGTACTGGATAATACCTACGTATTTCCTGATGAATATAAGCGTAACCGGTACTGGATAATACCTACGTATTTCCTGATGAATATAAGCATAACCGGTACTGGATAATACCTACGTATTTTACACAATAGGAAATTAACTTATTCATTCCCTACTATACATTCACATATAAGCCCTATACTATACATTCACATATAAGCCCTATACTATACATTCACATATAAGCCCTATACTATATGCTTCCTATTAATTAATTAATTACTTCGCATACAGGCCTACACTATTAATTACTTCGCATACAGGCCTACACTATTAATTACTTCGCATACAGGCCTACACTATTAATTACTTCGCATACAGGCCTACACTATTAATTACTTCGCATACAGGCCTACACTATTAATTACTTCGCATACAGGCCTACACTATTAATTACTTCGCATACAGGCCTACACTATTAATTACTTCGCATACAGGCCTACACTATTAATTACTTCGCATACAGGCCTACACTATTAATTACTTCGCATACAGGCCTACACTATTTTTCAATAGCTTTTCCAAACCCATTCTCGTATTAACAGCTTGAGAATTATGAAACATGTTGACAACATATTTTTGAAACATGTTGACAACATATTTTTGAAACATGTTGACAACATATTTTGGCTATCATTAGACGAACTTATACAACTTAGGAAGGCGCTTGGCCCATCAAAGTGGAAAATCTAACTCTATTAATTATGTTAAATTTTTATAGCAGATGGATACTATCTATCTATCTATCTATTGCCGGACGCCTTACTACCCTTAATGAGGGTGGCTTAATGAGGGTGACTTCATATGATGTTTTTATATTGCACACAAACGTTAATTATACTAAAATACATTCGGAATATCCTATCAATTAGTTGTTAGCCCTCTATTTATACCTTGGCGACAGGTTTTTACTTCACTCAAGTTAATATTCGACTTACACAACGATCTGCTTGAATAATCAAATCCTGTCTAAGCTTAAAATAATGTCCTTGTAGTTCACTTCATATGAAGTAAAGCTTCGTCGTAATGAAATAAAGATATTAAATAATTATCAATTGACTGAGTCTCCAATGCAAAACAACACAACCGCCTCCCTCCTTCCCACCCCACACTCACCCGCTCCTCCTCTTTACCAGCTCACCACACGTGTAGATGTGATCAATTTGGATATAACATTTGTTTTTGTCCGCCTGCTATAAAATATAATATATTTAATAGAGTTAGATTTTTCATTTTGATGGGCCAAGTGCCTTCTCACAATATGTAAGATCGTCTAATGAGAGCCAAAATAAGTTGGCAAACTATGTCATAATACTCAAGATATATACATTAAGATGGGTCTGGGAAAAGTTACCCCTTTTAAACACGGTGCCGCATTTCCTTTTTGAGGTTCTCGTTATTATTTGACGATTACATTCAGATTCGGAAGGATGAATGGTAGTTAAAGGTCTATTTGAGATAGTCTTGGCCTTTGAATCCCCAGTTCCTTCTTAACCTGTATAAAATCGGGCAAGGATAGCCAGAAAAAACTGTCAAAATGTGTTATGGTCTTCAAAAGGTTAATGAACTATAATGAAGACCTTTATGCACTAGATGTCAGAGTTCTGAAGGGAAAAACAATTATTTGATCACAAAAATGTTTTCCTTATAATTAACTTGTACGTATAGGCCTACCTACTGTATATTGCTGTACAACTTATTGCATATATCTCATAGTTGCAACTAATATTGAATTAAAATATAATTTGGAACTTTATAACCAGTTCGACACTTATGTATCACAGCTCGTATACTCATCACATTATCCGGCGGAGGGTCTAAAGGTCTTAGCTCTCCATTAACCCCCCACCCCCTCCTTTGTCACACTTAAAATTATTCTTAATACTACTAGCACAAAGACCAATTAGACCCGTTGACGTAATGCCACACAGGTGAGTTTTGGTTTATCCAAGGCAACAGACAGGTAGCGGGTCGAGAATGTATGATTAGATGCCCATAAGCGTGTGTTAGCAATATCATCGACTGAAAAGTTTTGTAAGAATCTTAATGACACTGCCCTCTTTCTGATATCGTGGGCCCTCCCCACTAGACTGGGGTTACTTTCTCTAATATCCTCTACAAGTAAAGATGCTAATTTCCTTTTCGGGATGCGGTTGCCTGTACTATTAACCCAGAGAGCTCCCTGTTGTTGAGGGTTTGAAACTCTCAAAAACTTAATAAGAGATTGTACTGGGCATAATATATGATGTGTATCCCCTCGCTAAAGCAGGGATCGTAAAATCGGAAAAAACATGATCACTATGCTCACTTTTAGCAATAAAAGTGGGTGACAGCGCAATTTGGACATTGACATTGCGCCTCCCAAACCTGAGACAATTAGGTTCGTTGCTCATCGCCGCCAGCTCAGACACCCGGTTACCTGTGGCCAAAGCCATAAGGAACACAGCCTTCTTTAACCCATTCGTAGCGGGGCCCGACTTAAGTCCGTATCTAAAAACCTGGACTAAGTGGCGGGGCCCGATTTTAGTCTGTGTGCAATTTTGGCGCAATATTGGCTCTGAGAGAGAGACGAGCGACGGGAGGAGCGTAGGTTGCCTCATGACCACTCACCACGGCTGCCGTGGGCCTACTGACATCTACTCCACACACAACCACCCTCCCTCCCTCGCTACACACGTAATTATGTAACGAAATTACCGTATTTTAGCGATTTTGCCCTTCGGTTGCACGATCGTTGCAAGACAACCAGTGATCGTAGAAGGATGGTTCAGGTGTCATTGGAAAGCTCAATTAACGCCCTTTTAAGGATACATAATTGTATTACGCTCTGGCTCTTGTTTATGCATGAAAAAGAGCACGGAAACAAGGCCATTTATGGTAAAACCATCCGCTGGGCGGTACGTAGAAATTACCGCCTAGGCCGCTCGTAAGGTGTTAAGATTGACTCAAAATCTGGAGAGTGATTATATTTATGAGAATGAAATAAAGACAATGCTTTGTCTAGCGACCAGGTAGGCATGATCTAACAGGGTGGTGGGCGAAGCTTAAAACATGCCCTCATAAAGCACGTCTCCTCCGCCTGTGGTATAGATAGCCCTGTTAAATCATAAAAGGGGATTCTGATAGCTGACAGATGGTTCTTAAGTGTTACCACGGAAAGGCGTTTATATTCAAATAAGTAGTCCAGGTATTTGAAAATTAAAGCTACTGATGCATCAGTTTGCGCCGTTTCCACTATCCAGGTTGTAAAAGGTTTCCAATGGGACTGGTATTGACGCCTGGTAGTCAGAGTGTACTGATTTAGAAATTTATTAGTGACACTTTCACCATATGGAGTTAACCATTTTGCCGTCTGAATGTCCAAAATGCAAAAGTCAGCGAGGTCTTTAGGTTGCCAATTGTCTCTAAGTGGAAGTACGAGATTGGGAGTGACACCGGGTTCTCGCAACACGTCTTCAACTGGTGGTACCACACCTGAGCCGGTCACAGGGGCGCGATTATCGAGGCTACGCCCCGGTAATCCCGTAGTTTGCGAACTACTTGACACATGAGTGAAGCATCTGGAGGCAGTACAGATAGATGGAATTCAACCTGTTCCAATCCTCCATCAATGCGTCTGGACCCCGAAGTTACTTCCCGGCAGGCTAGGTAGAAAGGAAGCTTGTTGTTTTCCTTGGACGCGAATAAGTCCACTTGTGGACGGTATGGCTCTGCAACCATCTAGTTGAAGATGGTTTGCTTGAGAGACCACTCTACTACAGTGCTCTGTCTCCGTGACAGGGCGTCTGCCAAGACGTTGGCTATGCCCGGCAGGTATGATGCGTGAAGATAAATAATGAGCTTGTCTGCCAGAACAAATGTCTTTTCCGACAACTCTAGCAACTTCCGAGACCTCGTTGACCCTTGTTTTTGGATGCATGAAACTGCATTCAAATTGTCCATTCGAAAGGCTACTGATTTCCCCCGCAAGGCGAAGCCGTGAGCCTGTAGGAAAAATAAGGGGACTAACAACTCTTTCGCATTTATGTGAACATTTTCGGATTGGGACCAAATCCCTTGACCCTGATGGCGAGGCTTGACTGATAACCCCAGACTATCGTCCCTGAAGCATCTGTGTCTATCCATATCGTAGGTGGAGGAGACGTCCACGTTACTATTGAGTGCAATGTTTCCTGTCTCGCCCAAACCTATAGTAAGTTGTGAATTAACGTTGGAATTCGCTATAACTTTCCCGCTGGCAATAGCGGAAAATGTTTGTATCCTTCCAGAATTAATCTCTTTACTTTCAACCGGCCCAACTTTACTGTAAGTTGAATCCAGTTGAGAGAGCCGATCAGGAATTCCCACGTCCTTCTCGTGGTTGTCAGACTGTGGAGAAAACAAAACAATTTCTTTCAAAATCTGTTTCGATTGTCCACACTCTGACTGAGAGTAAGATGTGCTGTGTCCCAGACCAGTCCTATCCACTGAATTACCCTTGTTGGGACAAGGTTCGACTTCGCCAAGTTGACCTTGAACCCCAGGGATTGTACATGGTTTATAATTTGAGTTACATGATTTCGGCATTGACTCTCTGATGCTGCCACCACTAGCCAGTCATCTAAGTACCACAACACTTTGATTCCTTGATTTAAAAGTGGCAGTAAAGCTTGTCGGACTAATTTGGTAAAAATTCTCGGTGCTAGGTTCAACCCGAAGGGCATCCGCTGAAAGACATAAGTCTGATGCTCTATCCTCAACGAGAGAAATTTTTGGAACCTTTTGTTTTCCGGGACATGCCAATAGGCTTCTGTCAGGTCTAAGGAGCACATCCCAACCTTGCGGCGGAAGTGTTAGCCTGATTTGATTCACAGTGAGCATCCTGAACGATGTGTTGTGAATATATCGGTTCAAACAGGTCAGGTCTACGACTGGTCTCATCTGAACACTGTCCCTCTTTGGTACGAGAAAAAGTCTGGACGTGTAAACTGGGCAAGTTGGATTGACCGGGACAATGATATGCTTGGTGATCATTTCCTGGACTAGTGACTCCACCTCTAAAGAAACATGATTGATCTCGAGTGGTTTGACATAAGCGAGGTCGTCGGAGCCACTGCCAGGTTATGCCCTTGCATACCACTTTCCTTGCCCAAGTCCGCCGGGGCCAAGCCCGGTGACACGCCCGAAATGACCCAGTTACTTGACTGGGCTTGTCCTGCGTAACTACACTCTGATCCAACTCGCCCACGACAGGCCCCAGGAGTGAGAGAGCTTGTGATATGCTTAGTTTTTTGAGGGTGGTGGTGTAGGGTTAGACGGCTGGCTAGTCTTGACAGGAGTTGAACCTTGACCTGATTTGTGTTTGGGTTGACTCTTGAACCATTTACCTGAGATCTTTCCTTGTTTGTATGTGTCCTGAGTGTTTCCTTGTGCTGGAGGAGACATGGAGCCCTGAAAGAACTTAGACCCACTAGGTTGAGCCTTTGGACTGACTTTAGGTTCGGCATATGGCTTAGAGAATTTAAAATACTCCTTTCTAGCTTGTGAAGCACCCGGCCTAGCTGCCTGCATCTACTAAATTAAACACTGTTTGCCACGTATTGGGGCAAACTAAGGTGGGCGTAAGCACTGGTGACAAAATTACTCGGCGACCAATGTCGTCCGGCAATTTCTTGACCAGATAGATCCGTAGGTCTTGATGTGGACGGACTGCCTCTAACAAGGCTATCCTGACGTCGCCAAGTGACTGGATTGAATTAAGTAGCATTAGGCGCCGGGATAATTCCATTGCTTTCATGGCATCTGAATCATTAATAGCTTGTATGGTTCTGATAAGAGACTGGGCTATTTGTCGACTCAGCAGTAATTGAGAGAATAATCTTAACCCGGCAGCTGCAGGGAGACTCTTAAGAGTTTTTACTGGGCAACTGCGAGGAGACTCTCAAGATCCTAGGCATAAACAAATTATTTAAAACACCCCAGTAACACTTAAACAAACAAAAATGATGGTTAAGTGAGATAATTTCCCTCCATACCTCAAATCACTACTTCACATGTGTCAAAGTCCCCTCCTTCCCTCCTCCCCCCCCCCCCCCCCTTCCCTTCAATTATCACCTATTTTCCCTGTTATTTCCTTATTCATTGGTATATTTTCATGTCACCATCTCCAGGCCGGTTCCATTGTGTTGTAATGAGACCATCGAGTGTGTTGCGTAAGGTAGGATGTGGGTGAATGAGTCAGTCAAGCTTCAGGCCTTGTGAGGGGAGAGTCTGGCTCGCTCTGCTCCACAATGCATGAATGGACCGGCCGACTATAATTCGCGATTTTGACCATCCAAACACTATTCCCACTTGTTTTATTGTTGTTACATGTTACTATCTTCATATTTAACATAAAATAGGTGCATATGGATAAGTATTAATTATATTTATGGTAAATTAACGATTTTAGTGAGGAATTAATCAGAATACCTACGCACAGGGGTATGGTGTATACTACAGGGGCTGCGCAGCCGAGAGGTTAATGCTTTTTGATGCAATTTGAAATCCTTATCCAGGTGCGCGGGGGAGGAGTTGAGAAGGGATCCTGCAATTCCCATAAAAACAATTTGAGGGCAGACAGAAAGCTTAACCCATTCGCTGCGGGTGACGTTCTGGAATGTTTTGGCAAGTTACAGCAATTTCCAGGCTTTAAAAGCCTGTAAAAAACGTAAGAATCGAGTGTCAGTGGGTGGGAGCGTGAGGGGCCCACCTCCGACCCTCAGAGCACCGAGCGGCTCACTGAGCAAGGCTGTGTGGCGGGCGAGTCTCTCTTTGTCTCTCTCATAAGTGCAGCCAAGCGAGCGAGTGTTACATAATAGCGGGGTACCCGCGTTTCACTGGGATCACTGCGGGTGAACCAGACCACGTATACGGTCCGTTCTGGTGTCATTTTGAAGCTATTTTCGCCTAGTTTTCGGCAGAATACACTTCATTTAATGCAGATGCTTGATTTATCATTCAGGAGTGCCTTAATAGGCCCTAAATAGCCCAAAACAGCCTGCAGCCAAAGGGTTAAGATAGCAGGTGGAACTCCCCCGGCCTTGGTTATCGGCAATGAAAACCAAGAATGAGTCTCTTGAGGTATTTGATGGGAGGACTTAGAAGTAATAGTGGTGGCAAACTGCTGTGCTTCTGCCTCCCAGTTTACCCATGGACCTGTGCCCACCTGCCCCACCTGCAGGACTGGGTTGCCGGACTGATCGTTAACCGGAATTGTGTCCAATTCCGGCGTAAGTAAAGCAAGAGTTTTTACGTCATTCAAGCCGTCAACCTTTGACCAGTCCGCAAACAGATGTGCAGAGGAGGCAGGTGAGAGAGCTGGTGTGGAAGAATACACAAAATAATCATAGGCATACACATTAGGAATGGCTTTGATAGACACATCTAAAGTATTACCTGCACTCCTGCAGTATCCTTTGCCTTTATTTTCCTGTTTTTATTCATCTAAACAGTCCACTCACTTGGTACCAGGAGCTTCCCCGAGATTGTCCATTGTGCACTAGAGGGATTCTGGGCTGTAACGGTAACCCATGACCAATCTGGACCATAAAGAAGAGGCATAGGGCCCTTCTTGATAGGGGTCTTAACCAAAGATGGAGGAATAACATCAGTAATAACCCTTACGTTAGTTGTAGTTAAAGTAGATGTAACAGGGATAATACTAGCACAAGTAAGAGGAGGCGTTACGTTAGTAAGAGGCGGCGTTACGTTAGTTGGAGCAATAACCCTGGCTGTCTCCAGGGATCTCACAACAGACATTATCCGTGAAGCTTACGGTACTTGTGTAGGAATTTCCGGTGATGTTGCTAGACTCTGTAAATTTTGCAAAAAGTTATGTAAAATTGACTGTAAATCATCTCTCGTCACAAACTCTTTCTGTGACACCTTAGACGTTACCGAATCTACCTTTGACCCACTAGGAGGATAAAGGTTCTACTTCCTCCTGCTCTTCACGTACCACTTCCATCTCTTCCGGTTGTTGTCGTACTTCGGAGAGTAAATGTTGTTCAAGACCTTCCCATGACAAGTCTGGGACGGATGAAGGTACTGGGTCAATGTTCTGAACACTGTCCCTGATCCCCGCCGGGTATTGTTTATGTGTACCTGTTTGCACTGGATCTAGGTGCCACCAAACACTATGACCGTCTGGTTCTACCCTAGTTTTTGCACCCTGGCTGTCACTGTGATGTTCACTCGCCGGGTAACCCCTATACTGGTCAGCCAAGACTTTCGACGGAACCCTTCGAGAATGACTAAGTTTATCTACCCGAGGTATAGCAAAACTGAAAGCCTGAGACACTGAGTTTCTATCACTTGAACCTTCCCTGCGAGTTGACTCAACGTCCTCCGTCCCCACCTCTGAACTGCCAGATTGGACGAGCGACATGGTAGAGGTAGGGGCGGAGGATGGAGGACGAGACCCCTGGCGATTGCCGGAGTCGCGAGCACGTCGCCTCCTTAGAGGATTTGTTTAAACCCTTCCCATCTGAACACTGGGCGCTAGACGACGCCGGTTCAGTGTTCTTCTTCTTATGTGACTTTGAAGTACCTACAGATGACTTCAATGATTTTTTGAGAGGCGATCTAGATCTTGACCTGGGTCAGTCATCTCGTGGAGATACCGACCGCGCTCTCTTAGGTCGGCCGGGGTGGGTTGCCTTATATTAGTTGAAGTCACTACTATCACTGCTGCTCACAATTTCTTTCGATAGAACTTCTGTCTTTACTTTAGACTTCGTGCTGGACCGGGAAGGAGGAGTTTTATTCACTTGTGATTTGATAATCAAATGGTCACAAAGATTTTCATCGTCACAACAAATCCCGCATTTCTTGGACAACCAGACGCCTCTGGATCGGTCCAAGCACTTAACACATTTTACACAAAGTTTATGGTTAAACACTGGGATTAATAAACACATTGGAGTTGAGCACAGGGTGACTAAAGGCATGATGGTGAACGACCCCGCCCCCGCCTGGATCGGCCCCCCTACCTGAGTCCTGTGCCGAAGTTGTTGTGTTGTGATCTGGAAAAGAAATTTCCAAGAATCAATGCTCATAAGGATAAACTGAGGCATTCACACATTTTATACCTCAAATACGCCGGAAAACTAGATATAGCGCCACTTGCTACTCTAATTTTCCGTCTCACCTTTCTTTTGAAAGACCCCGATGACCTTTTCTATGAAGTTTGTATGACTGCTTATCTATGACAATGTGTCACTGACCCATACTCGTGATTATTCCTATTGAATGTTATTAACTATCGGATCGCCTACGATGACTAGTGATAGTTTATTTACCTCACTGGACTTTTCCGCCGTGATGACGGATTCAAAGTCGTTTTCCGCCGCGTGAGGATATCTGTATAGGCGAGTCCTTCTGGCTGAGCCAATAAACCCTCTTCTGGAAGCCTTCTCTTATGCCAGGGAGTCTAGTGGTACTACTGACCACGCCGGGTTTATTGGATCTATTCCCTGCCCGCCGTCGAGGCGAGCTTCCGGTACCAATTCCCGATAATTGATCGCCGGAGGGAAACACCAACCCTTTGTGAGTGCTATCTTGTCAGACCAAGAAAGAAACCCACAAACCACACATAAAATTACATCAGAACGTCTCCTGACACCTTCCAATCAGGTATAATATCACCACATGAAAGCGAAGGTCATATCTTATGGCTACACTTATTATTTAATTCACTAATTAATAATACATCCTAGCCATAGAAAATAACCCCTAAATGAGGCTGGCCACGAGGCCTAGGGCAAGCAGCACGACGACACTCGACACTCTTACCTCCAGAGACGACACAGCAAGCAGCTACCACACATCGCCCTGAGCCAGAGGGGAAAAAAGCAGACTCGGACTCCAGAAAGTTCCCCACCACGTGGGACAACTCTTAAACCAGAGCGACTGCCAGACGATAACAACACCCGCTACTGCATCTCGTAGATGGCCTAGTAACGGAGCCTTGCATTTACGTAGCCTCCTAAATAGCTAGTAAGAGCAAAGCTGAAGCTGAAAACAAAAAATAAAAACAAAGGCGAGCGTGTCCAAAAGGGATCGCATGGACGCCTAACACTGTACCCTATTTTAACACACTCCTGTGGACGTGCCAATGGGGACGCCCATCCTAACAAATCTAAACCTATTCTAGAACATCTCAGATAAATACAAATGAGCAAAAGACTCACTAAGAGACGAAAGAATGCAGAATGAAGGGAGGACGGACTAAGCGCGTCTACTCGGCACGGACACAGGGAGGAGAAGAACGTAATGGCGCTGGGCAGAGCAGCGTCTCGGATTCACGGGAAGACATCCACAAGTTTGGGAAGCTTAATTATAGCATTTCTTAAGTTAAAGTTGAGTTAAGTTTTTTCGTAGTGAGTACCCAATCATAAGGACGATTCCATAAGAGAATTAGCGTACACTTATGATGTTGGCACTCTTTCTCCCTGTGGTGGCTGTTTCAAACGTGCTGACACAAGGGCTTGAAAGAGCTATTTTGTAATAGGCATATCGTCAATGATGTAGGGGCCACTAATAAACACCTTCGGCAGAAGTAATATTCCCAAAGTGACTTGGGTGACACCATTTCTGCAGAAAGTGGAACCATAACTGGCACTGTCATAGTTAGATGAAGCTGGGCCTGGGTAAAGGTCAGAAAGAAGTGCAGCTTCAAACCATGAGTAAAAACTCACTACACTTGAAGGAAAAGGTGTATAATATTATTCATGTTTTAGAAGAACAATGACATTAACAAAATTAAATAGAAATGGTGAAATGGATAGGTGGATAGGATGTGGTAACTAATGTAAAGTTGAGAGGCGATTTGGTATTAAGAGTATCAGTGAAGAAATATGCACAGCAGGCTTGGCTGGTTTCAGCATAGATGATCAAATTTGGGTGAAGAGTTGCAACTCTATGAATGTGGTGTGAGTTACACGGAGGGGATGACCTATAGGCTAAAGTCGTTGGATCAGGTTCTGGAATCTGATTTGAAATTTAAAAACCTGTCAGAGGAGGCAGCCCAGAACAAGACTGCCTGGAACACAGCCATTTGGTCATTAGATTGAAAGCGCACTTCCATGGGACCTTCATTGTCTAAAGTTTATGTGTGTATGCCCAGGATTTCATCGTTGTAATGAATAATTAAAAAAAAATGTTGGTAAATTTCTTAATATGCTGCATTTTAAAATATCTTGAATTATTATGATAATTTAGTATATAAATTTGTGTTATATAAATCTCTTTTGGTTAGCTTTCTGTAAATTATGAAGAGCATAAGTAATGGGATAATATAAAATTATCATGCAATAATTGATTTCATATGAAACTAATGCATCTTTTCAACAAATTAAAAAGCATTAACAAAAATCTTCATAACAATCTATTACTTACCCTGATTTGTCCTTCCAATTATTTACTTTAGTTGTATTATCAAAACAGTTATTACACTATATTGAACTAATAACAATGTATCATCTAGTATTGAAATTAGCATCATTAATATATATATATATATACATATGTTGGTGTAGCCAGGTAATACATTTTCTTTAAGGCAGGCGAGGTTGAAGGAAATACAAGTATCAGCATTAATTATTTTATTATTAAGGCTTTCAATAGAACGAACAGCAATTCTCAGGTGTTCTGGGAGATTGTGCAAAAGGTGAGCAAAATTCATGATGATCCGACGCGTTCGATAGACAACTATCATCTTCAGGGAATGGAAGGTAAGTGAATAGGATATAACATAACAGCTTATTTATACATAATTATTAGGTAGATCACAGTAAGGTTTATTGGGTGTTGGCTAGCATATGATTGGCTAGTTGGCGACCAATGAGGCGCGCACTTTTCCTGCCTCCTGGTTGGCTGGGCGGGTTCGTAGATGCTAGATGTTGTCGTAGGAGGTCTGCTGGGCGAGGGGGGGGCCGGGCCCTTGTGAGGGGCGGCGGGCCAGTTGTACCTCGGGTTTCTGGTCCAGTTTGAAGCGTAGGGTTGAGGGGCGGCGCGCGTTGGTTAAATGAAGTAGTGGGAGGGACGGTAAGGGGGGGAAGGGGAGGGGAGGAGAGAGGGGGTAAGGGCAGAGTCGGGGTGGTAAGGGGAGTAATGTTAGGGGGTGTTTGAGAGTAATGTTTAGCTGATGGGAGTATTTGGAGGTCGAGAGTTTGATTATTTATGGAAGGATTAAGAGTTTGAATATTTAGGGCAGAAAACGTCTAGAAATCGAAGTCCTTCTTGACGACGTCCTACGGCTCCAGAAAGTTGGCAAAGTCACCACCACCCCAGCTTTACAACCCCCCCTACTAGCAGAAGCGGCCAAGACCAGAGGATCTCATCAAAGTAAAATCCTCAAAAAACATCACTTCCAAGCAGCCAAACAAGTCAGGGAGAACCCTAACATCATCATACGACGAGCTGACAAAGCCTCCTGTCTGGTGATCCATGGAAAGGAGGAGTACCTGCAGAAAATGGACACCATCTTAAGTGATAAAAATAAATTCAAAAGGATCACTCGCAACCCCACAGATGAAATCAAAAGGAAAGCCAACACCACCATCACCGCCATCAACGCTAAAACTGAAGGGGTACACATGAAAATCGGGGAATTTTCCCCTGGTTACGCCTATGGTACTGTAAAAACACACAAACCAGGAAACCCCCTCCGCCCCATCATCTCCCAGATACCTACGGCCACCTACCAGATCGCCAAGACCCTCAACAACCTCCTCACCCCCTACATACCTCGTCAATATAACCTCAACTCCGCTAATGAATTCCTAGAAATTTTACGAGACGCCCCCCGAACTAACGACCACATCACCGCCTCTCTCGACGTGGAGAGCCAATTCACCAACGTACCTGTGGACAGGACCATCAACTTAATCCTGCAAAAAGTTTACCATTGCCCTGACACACCCAATCTTGACATACCGGAGAAGGCACTGAAGACGCTGTTGGAGCTCTGCACCAAAGAGGCACCTTTCCTCTGCCCCCGTGGAAACATGTACCAGCAAATAGACGGGATAGCGATGGGTAGCCCCCTGGGGGTCCTGTTCGCTATTTTTTTCATGGGAACTATAGAAGAGGAGCTCCTTGATGCCCACCGCCCCTCGGTCTACTGCAGATATGTGGACGACATATTCGTACTAGTAAAGGACCTCAACGAACTCAGGGACCTCCAACATCGCTTTATGGCCGCCTCAGGACTCAACTTCACCTATGAAGAGGCCACCAATGGACAGCTTCCCTTCCTCGACCTCCTTGTTTCGTTTAATAATCAAGAATTCAAAACTACCGTCTACACCAAACCCACGAACAATGGCCAATGCCTCAACGGGGAAAGTGAATGCCCCCAACGATACCTGCTGTCCACCATCGCAGCCTACATCAGGAGAGCCCTCACCCATTGCACCGCGTGGAGCGACACCCATAAGGAACTAGAACGCCTTACCCAGGTACTCGTTAACAACGGATACTCTAACACAGATGTCACCAACACCATAAGAAAACACCTTGATAAATGGTACAACCAAGCCCCCCCTACTACCAACCCAACCAACGACATCACTATCTTCTACCGCAACTACATGTCATCTGATCACAATACCGACGAATCCATCATGAAAGAAATCATTACCAAAAACGTCCTCCCCACCAACCCCGACCACAAAATAAACTTATCATCTACTACAAATCCTCCAAAACCTCCAACCTCATCCTCTGTAACAGACCTATCTCTCCCAAGACCCCGAAAATAGACGACCATGTGATATACCAACACAATTGCAATAATGTGGACTATGGACCTCAAACCTACGTTGGTATGACACAAAATCGTTTATCACGCCGTCTCACCCTCCATCTCCAACCTGGAGCTATCAAAGACCACTATAAAGCCCCCCACCACCAAGCCCTTACTCGCTCTGACCTAGATAAAAACACCTCCGTAATCGATAAAGAGACAGAACCCAGAAGACTTGCTATACTTGAAGCCCTATATATTCAAACTCTTAATCCTTGCATAAATAATCAAACTCTCGACTTCCAAATACTCCCATCAGCTAAACGTTACTCTCAAACACCCCCTAACATTACTCCCCTTACCACCCCGACTCTGCCCTTACCCCCTCTCTCCTCCCCTCCCCTTCCCCCCCTTACCGTCCCCCCCACTACTTCATTTAACCAACACGCGCCGCCCCTCAACCCTACGCTTCAAACTGGACCAGAAACCCGAGATACAACTGGCCCGCCGACCCTCACAAGGGCCCGGCCCCCCCCTCGCCCAGCAGACCCCTTACGACAACATCTAGCATCTACGAACCCGCCCAGCTAACCAGGAGGCAGGAAAAGCGCGCGCCTCATTGGTCGCCAACTAGCCAATCATATGCTAGCCAACACCCAATAAACCTTACTGTGATCTACCTAATATGTATAAATAAGCTGTTATGTTATATCTTATTCACTTACCTTCCATTCCCTGAAGATGATAGTTGTCTATCGAAACGCGTCGGATCATCATGAATTTTGCTCACCTTTTGCACAATCTCCCAGAACACCTGAGAATTGCTGTTTGTTCTATTGAAAGCCTTAATAATAAAATAATTAATGCTGATACTTGTATTTCCTTCAACCTCGCCTGCCTTAAAGAAAATATATATATATATATATATATATATATATATATATATATATATATATATATATATATATATATATATGAGAGAGAAGGAGAGAGATTTATGGCTATGAAAGTCGCAAAATGCATATATTCATAATTTGGATGTGAGTACGAAGCCTGTTGGTAGACCCTATTAACACCTAAAGAGCGGCCTAGGCAGTATATAATATGTAGCCACCAGCGGGGTGTTTTTAGCCAAAATAGGGCTGTTTACGTGATAATGTTCATACCTAAATAAGACCCAGAGCGTAAAACAAGTAACTATCCCTGAAAGGGCATAAACAGAGCTTTCCAATGACACCACAACGATCCTTGTATGACCGCTAGTTTTCTTGCAACAACCGCGCAACACGAGTGCAAAAACCATGTAATTCGGTACTTTCCCCATACATTTCACTATGTAGTGAGTGTGAGAGGGTGAAGGAGGGTGGGATTCATGTCAGTAGGCCCGCCGCGGTGGTCTGGAGCAGTCATACGCTTGCTACTCTCCTGCCACCACTTGTCTCTCTCTCTCAGCAACATTATGTGCTGAAATTGCCACACGACTTATGGTATGAGCCGCCACATAGTCCAAACTTATTTAACTCGACTTATGTTGCGGGCCGCCAGTTAAGGGTTAAGGCATGCAGCTGGTCACCTACTTGATTTAAGGAAACCACCAGCAATTCTTCAAGACCAGTTGGCACTGTCTGATTCAGAAAATCAGAAGATGTATTCAATGTAGCAGAAATTCAGATTAACGGAAGCAGTAGAACATTATGTAGCCACCAATTATGGATATAGGGGAAAGCGATAGCACAGTGGATAGCGTTGTGGACTGCAGACTAAACTGACCCTAGATAGAGTCCACGCCAACTGTCAGGGATTTTTCTGAGGTAATCTGAGTTAGTTAGTTAAAATAGGACTTCAGAGGCTATCACCCCTTCTGGAATATTTAGCCAGCACACTGTAAGTCAAAAATAACGTCAGGACTGGAGCCCCTTTCCGAGAACTCCAGTCCCATGTGATCTGGTTCCTGCTGTTCTAAAAATATTGTGGCTACACAGACACGTAAAAAATGTACCCCCTATATCGTCACCAATTCATAACATAGAAGATTCCCGACCATATTCGAAGATGATGTATACTGTAGGTGCTCTCTCCAATCAAATGACGTGTATAAATATGGTGTCGTCATCTAGTGTGGCAGAAAGGAAGCAACCAACACTTTGAAGCCCTATTGTGACCATCTAGTACGACACATATGAAGCACCCATGAACTTCTCGAAACTTCAATCGATAATCTCGGGGCCTCATAAGAGTTACAAGCTACTGAACTGTTTATAGTCCCTAGGTTGAGACATTTAAAAAAAATAAAAAATAATAATAATAATGATAATAATAATATATATACAGTATAATATATATATATATATATATATATATATATATATATATATATATATTCTTTCAGGCAGGTGAGATTAAAATAATAGGCACAGTTTGCATTATTGAGTTTTGTATTGATACTCTCAATTTTTCGTACAGTTTTTCTGGTATTTTCAGGAAGTTGGTACAGGAGGTTTGCAAAGGGATCCGACGTTTCAATGGGCGCAGCCATCATTATCAAGGAGAAGTGAAGTTAGAAGGTGATAAGTCAAGTTTATATAGGCGATACAAGATCAAGAGAGGGTTTATTGTGCGCTAGCTGCACGCTGGTTGGCTAACCTAAGACTAGCTCTGGTAGGCTGGCCGGACGCAGGAGGGGGCGGGGCCTCTGCGTCGTTCGTCTGCGTGTGTGGAGGGGGCATTCCTTGGGGCATCATGGGGGCCTCGCTGTGGAAGGGCGTGCCGAGGGTAGGATCTGGCTGTATTCCGCTTGTGTGTTTAAAGTAGGTTGGTATGTTTGTATATATATAGCTTCAAGAATGAATAGGCGGCGTGAGTCTATTTCTTTATCAAGAATAGAGGTGTGTTTATCTAAGTAAGACTTAGATAAACACACCTCTATTCTTGATAGACGAACGACGCAGAGGCCCCGCCCACTCCTGCGTCCGGCCAGCCTACCAGAGCTAGTCTTAGGTTAGCCAACCAGCGTGCAGCTAGCGCACAATAAACCCTCTCTTGATCTTGTATCGCCTATATAAACTCGACTTATCACCTTCTAACTTCACTTCTCCTTGATAATGATGGCTGCGCCCATTGAAACGTCGGAACCCTTTGCAAACCTCCTTTACCAACTTCCTGAAAATACCAGAAAAACTGTACGAAAAATTGAGAGTATCAATAAAAAACTCAATAATGCAAACTGTGCCTATTATTTTAATCTCATCTGCCTGAAAGAAAATATCCTCCCTGGCTACACTAATATATATATATATATAATAATAATACATACTTATAAAGACAATGCGTTGTTAAATTTTATGTTACAAAGTCCATTATATAGGATTCAATTCATAAAATATAAAAAATATGTTTGAGAAATGATGTTGTAATCAGAATCACATTAAACATAATTGAAATCGAACAATTTTATTGGGTTCTATTGAGAGGGGAGCGTGGTGGTTTCCACATCTCAACTAAACATAAACAGTATGTAGGTCCTGAGAAAGTTCTGTCAACAATTGTTCAGTCGTTCTTGAAAGTTTGCTAAATCATGATCATCGACCAAATATCTATAATAGCCATGGGGGGGGGGGGTATCACTAAGGGTCGGTGTGGGGTTAGGGGGTTATTGCATCATAACTAAACTATAGGTTTGATTCCCAGAGGGAAGTAAAAAAAAACTAATATGTAGTAGGGCCCCTTAATCATTGACGATATGCCTATTAGTATAATAGTCTCCCTTCAAACACCGCGTCGCCAGTTTTGAATCTACCGTGCGGGAGGACAGGGAGTGCAACTTCATAAGTGCAACGCGTATTCTCTTATGGAATCGTCTTTATGATTGGGTACTCGCTACGAAAAAACCTCGTAAAAAATAAAAAATAAAAATTATCTTAATAATTGCTATACTCAAGCTTCCCAATGCGTGGATTTCTTGCGAGTGGATTCCTGACGCTGGCCCTCTCGTCAATGATTACGGGGCCCTACTAAATATTAGGTTTTCTTTACTTCCCTCCGGGAATCAAATCTATAATTTAATAGTTAATCATTGACGATATGCCTGATATATAAGACTGGAGGGGGACATTCGTGACAAATATCAAAACCACCAACCCAAATACCATAGGTAACAGAGAATCCGTATAACATTTTAATTGTTTTATTGCGTTCATACAATAATATAAAAATATAAAAGAAGGTAAGCAGTGCGTTACTTCGAAGAAGTGCTGCTTGTACATGACTTGACCTTCACTTGAGATCTATTGCATGTTTAGTGAGAACATTCTTGTACTCTAGAACTCTAATCCTTAGGATTATGTTCTGACCTTAACATTATTTGTACAATAAAATATGTTTGTACATTTTTTTTAATACTATCTAGATACAACTATGATAGATTTTTTTAAATAAAAAATAAAATATGATTAATTGTATAACCAGTTCTATTCATATCACAGCTCGTGATTAATCACAATCTCCGGCGGAAGGGTTCTAGTGGGTCTTAAGGCTATTTTGCACATACCCTCCCCCCCCCTTTTTGCCCGAAGAATAACATAAAAACAATTAGCACTTGGACAGCTAGACCCGTTGCCATAATGCTACACAGGTCCGCTTTGGCTTGTTCAGGACGACCGATAGGTATCGCGTAAGGAATATGTGATTAGACGCCCACAACTGAGTGTCGGCTATGTCGTTAATGTACATTTTTTGCAAAAAACGGAGGGAGACAGCCCACTTTCTAATGTCGTAGGCTCTACCTACCACACCGGGATTACTTTCTTAATTACATCTACGAGTAAAGAAGCCAATTTCCTTCTCATGACGCGATTACCTGTCTGGTTAACCCATAGGAAGCCTGGTTGTAGAGGTTGTGCAATCCGGGCATAAAATGTGATGCGTATGTCCACGTTTAAGCGCCGGGACTGAGAATTCTGAGAAAACATGATCACAATGTTCGTTGTGTACCGGGCATAAAATGTGATGCGTATGTCCACGTTTAAGCGCCGGGACTGAGAATTCTGAGAAAACATGATCACAATGTTCGTTTTTGGCAATAAATGTAGGAGACGGCGCGATCTGCACATGTTCGTGCAGTCTCCCAAACCTGAGACAATTTGGCTCGTTGCTCATCGCCGCCAGCTCTGACACTCTGTTTCCTGTTGCCAAAGCCATAAGGAACACAGCCTTTTTTAATACTGACTCAAAATCCGGCGCATGGTTAAACTTGCGCGATTGAAGTAATGATAACGCTTTGTCTAGCGACCAGGTAGGCATGAGCTGGCGTGGTGGTGGGCGTAGTTTAACCCTTAAAAAGCGGCTCACCACATAAGTCGTTTTTAATAAAGCTGGACTATGTGGCGGCGCTCGACATAGGTCGAGTGGCAATTTCAGCACGTAATGTTGCTGAGAGAGAGAGACAAGTGGTGGCAGGAGACTAGCGAGCGTATGACTGCTCCAGACCACCGCGGCGAACCTACTGACACGAATCTCAGCTCCCTCCTCCCTCTCTCACTCACTATATACGGAATTGTATCGGGAAAGTGGCTAATTACCTGCTTTTTGCACTCGCGTTGCACGGTTATTGCAAGAAAACTAGCCATCATAAAAGGATCGTTATGGTGTCATTCGAAAGCTCTGTTTATGCCCTTTCAGGGATAGATACTTGTTTTACGTTCTGGGTCTTATTTAGGCATGAAAATGATCATGTAAACAGCCCTATTTTGGCTAAAAACACCCCGCTGGGCGGTACATATAAATAAACCGCATAGGCCGCTAAAGAAGGGTTAAAACATGCTCTCATGAACCCTTTCTCCGCCAGTGGTATGGAGAGACAAGTTAGGTCGAAAAAGGGATTTCTAATGGCAGACAAGTAATTCTTTAAAGTAACAACTGAGAAGCGCTTCTGTTCAAACAAATAATCTAAGTATTTAAAAATTAAAGCCACTGAGGCATCAGATTGCGCTGTTTCTACTATCCAGGTTGTGAAAGTTTTCCAATGTGATTGGTACTGTCTCCTGGTTGACAGAGTATATTGATTCAGAAATTTACTAGTGACACTTTGCCCATACCGAGTTAGCCATTTTGCATTGTAAATGTCCATAAGGCAGAAGTTAGCGAGGTCTGAAGGTTGCCAATTGTCTCCAAGTGGAATGCAGAGACCGGGAGTGACACCGGGTTCCTGCACCACGTTTGCAATTGGTGATACCACACTTGAGCTGGCCACATTAGCGCGATCATCGAGACTATGCCCCGGTAACCCCGTAGTTTGTGAACTACTTGACACATGAGTGAAGCGTCTGGAGGCGGAAAAAGATAGATTGAATTACACCTGTTCCAGTCCTCCAGTAAAGCGTTTGGACCCCCCGTCGGAGTTCTCGCCCGGCGGGTCAGATAGAGAGGAAGTCTGTGATTCCCCTCCGCCGCAAAGAGATCCACTTGTGGACGGTATGGCTCTGCAATCATCTTGTCGAAGACGGTTTGCTTGAGGGCCCATTCTACTAGCCTAAGACGTGCACACAGGGGGTAATAGACACCACACCCCTGTGCGCACGTATGATGATTTTGGGGCCCATTGCCAATATCGATAAAAACTACATCAGTGTGTAGGGAATGTTAGCGTGCATCGGGCCATATATAATTGACCCCCCAAAAAAATTCTGGGGGGGATGGGGGAGCGGTCCGTAGTTGGAAAATGTGGAGCGAATGGCACCACGCGGCTAGATTGTCATCGAGCGGCGAGATTTCCCGGGCGAATATTCCCGCGCCCAGGGGGTGGAAGGAGAGGGAGGAGGGGTGGGATAGCGCGTAATATCGCGTATCTCTCTTTTTTTTAGCTCTTTTATGCTATTTAGACTACGTGTACGTATGTGCACGTATGTGTACGTATGTAGGCCACCCATATAACAAGGAATATGCCGCATATAGACCAAATATTGCAATATATAAGCGAATTATCAATGAGTTTCTAGGCGGGAACGAAGGTGTGGTTGTTGTCTGGCGGGGATGAAGGGGAGGAGAGGGTGTGTTGCGCCATAATATCACGTAAATCTCGTATTTAGAGCACTGTCATGCTATAATAAAGACATGTACGTATGTAGGTGTACCATATAACAAGGAATATACCGCATATAGACCAATTGATGCGATATTTACGCAAATTCTGAATGTGTTTATGGAGACGGGAGACAAAAGGTGGGTGGGTGGGACTGATGGAGGGAAGGAAGGAAGAAAGCAATAAAGAAAGACACCTGTGTGTACAATCTGGAGGCGCCCGATGCATATGGATGTCGTGGGATTTTCAACCTTATAGTCTAGCATGTGGCTGATGTTTGTTGCCACCCGGGAGCCCACAGGGTGGAGAAAGAGAGTGAGAGTATTTACTTAAAAACATGAGTCATGAATGGAGAGAGAGAGAGAGAGAGAAAGTGAGACATGCGTATGTCGTTCGTATAGATGGCTTTCAGAATTGTATATTTAGACTGGTGTCGAATGATGATTGTGAAAGGGAACGGCAGATTGCCATCAGAAACACTTAGATATATTTATTTGCAAGTAATATGCAATCTAAATGTATATTCGAGACCTACTTGAAGTATTTGTATGATAGTCATGACTATGTATAATCCAATATACGCGCGTAAGGGCGTAGGCGAGATATAAGAAAGATGGTTGAGCAATTTTCAACACCCACACAGTTGTTATTCATTATTTACAAGATTACACAATACAAATGTATTTGTGAAGATTATTTTACGCATGCTGTATTTATACAAATTTAGTTGGTAGCCAAACTCAGACAGAGAGAGGTGTTGTGGATGGAGGGAGGGAAGGGTCACCCACTGACCCACTGACCGTGTGATAAATGATTGGAGTCACACTGAGAGGGGTAATTTTGGTGAGTGTTTGGGCAATTTTTGAACAAATAAAGTTCTATAATTACTTTTTTTGACAGAGAGAAAGTTTTATATAGTTTTGCATGATATGATTGATAATCCCATCAATTTACAAAAGTAAATTGGTGGGATAAATATTTTTGTTTTGTATATTGTCATCTCGATTGTACACACGAAGATTTGAGTGACATATTGTATGAGCTTCTGTGGCCTAGTCAGTAAGGTGACGGATTGGAAATCTGAAAGTATGGCAGGACAGTGGGTTCGAATCCAGGAGGGGGTTATGGGGAAGGTAACTTTCTATTTAGAACATTTTTGATAACAATTTGTTTACAAGATCATGTCATTGTATTCAAGCAATATGAAATATTCATAGAATATATCATATTGCAAGAATACAATGACATGACCTTGTATTTTTTTTATTTTTGTATTATCATCTTATAAGTAGGTTGGACATGATTTATTGACACATAATGATTTTTGTACAATTAATTTGAGGTTAACATATATAAATATTGGGTATAGAAAACATATATATTGATATAGTGAAAAAAGGCATATCACATGTACAGCTTTGAAACATAGGAACTAAATAATTAAAGACTTATTTATATAATGAAAAAAGGCATATAAGAACATATTACAGGGACATCTTTGTAAAATATATATCTAAAATTATGAGGTAGCGTATTCAGTTAGGTCAGGTAAGGTAGGGCACGAGTCCAGGGCAGGGGGCGGCACTCAGTAGTGCTTATTCATGTGGTAGTCCCTGAAGCAGTCCCCCAAGCAGAGTGCAACCTTGCACTCGTGGCACATTGTGGTGACTTTCTTGGTTGTTGGGGCTCTCCTGGAGGTGTTCAGGCAGACGTAACACTTCAGGTGCCTGTGACGAATGCCAACCAGCTCCATGTGGATTGGGAAGTGTCTTTCCACCCCCACCTGGATACGGTCTGGGACGTGATCCCCACGCCATGCCGTATGCCTGTGAGTGGGGGTGCCATACTTCGTCAGGAATTGATATGACACGTTGTAGACAAATTCCCTGAATTTGAGTTTTTTATTGGGTGCCATATCTCTCTTGACCAACCACAAGTTGTAGGCGTTGAGCATCGTGATGTCAACTAGGTGGAGGAAGTGCTTGTCATACCACTTCACAGTCTTCCTCAGACACTCAACGCCTGCCAGTTGACAATCCGACTTGTCCACCAGGCGCATGTTCTTGGTGTAGTCCACTACCAAGTCGGGCTTATGGATGATCTTCTTGGTTCGGTAGTGGACTTTACCAGAGTCCACCTGGGCACCTGTGTGGACTGTTGAAAGCAGGTGAACATCTCGTTTGTCTTTCCACTTCAGGGCTACCACTTTCCCGGACTTTTCCAGTTGCTTGTACTTCTGCCCCCTTCGTCGCCTTCTTCGGATATGCCTCACGCAGTGTTCCTGGACCAGTTCGTCATCAGAAGGTGTCGCTGGAGGAGGGATCTGAAAGAGGAATGACATTATCTGCGAACTTGGTCATAAACTTTCTTGTCTTTCTGACAGTCCCACATGACCCCGTTTGGTTGTCATGAAGAAACTGGCAAAGAGCAGG
The DNA here is from genome assembly GCA_032716605.1 of Paralithodes platypus. Taxonomy (NCBI): domain Eukaryota; kingdom Metazoa; phylum Arthropoda; class Malacostraca; order Decapoda; family Lithodidae; genus Paralithodes; species Paralithodes platypus. The sequence continues at coordinate 13,023,385 of CM064482.1, forward strand.
AGAAGTATATGTCAGTGTACAAGACGGGGCCATGGCCCAGGTAAGGTGCCAACATTTTCCTGACGATGGCACCTGACATGCCCATGGGGTCATTGGCAGCGACTTTCGGTATGTCAATGTCAGTTCCTGTATACACGATCATGTCCAGCACTATACCTGTCTCACAGTCGCACAACACGAAGAGCTTGATTCCAAACCTATGCCTCTTCAAGGGGATATACTGCTTGAAAACAAGACGTCCTTTGAAGAGCACGAGCGACTCATCAATCACCAAATTGAGGAAGGGGTAAAAGTATTTCTTGTACCTCGCCAACAACATGGTGAACACCTCCCGAACTTTCCATATCCTGTCAATCCTGTTAGGATTTTCGTTGTCTACAAAGTGCATAAATCTTAGCAGCAACAAAAATCTGTCACGAGTTATGTACTTATTGAAAGTTGGGGTGGCGATGAGAGGGTCGTGCTTCCAATAATGTTGTAGCACATGCTTCTTGCAAAGAGGCATGAGGAACAACAAGGCAAAGAACGTCATGAACTAATTCACAGTCGTATCAACCCAGCCTCGTATTCTCGCTTTTGGAGAAAGTACGTCCAGTTTGCCCAACACCCACCTGTAGTAGGCGTTTGTTTGGGCAACTATGTACGTCATAATCTCCATGTCGAAAAAAGCGAGGAAGAAATCCATCTCGTTTGCGTCGTCGTCACAGGGCCAGTCAGCAGTTGTACCTGACCTACCAGCATCAAACTGGGGCATGTCAAGCACAAAATCAGCCCCGTTAGACCACACAAACGTATGAATGTTGGCGTCGCGGATTGGAATCTCGTCTGCGTGTGGCAGACAAATCACTGTCATGGTCGCGATACAATGCTTCATCATCACCCTCCTCACCACTAGAAGGACGCCCTTCTTCATTGTCTTCATCTTCGTCAGACTCACTGCCACTATCCACCCCCCCCACCCACGGTCCCGTGCTGCGTCGTCGTCGTCGTAGTCCTGGCTGTCAACATCGTGGGAATCCCCAAACAGCAGGGCGTCGTATTTCGATGGTGTTAGGGTCCTCATCCGCCTACTAACATGTGCAGGCATCTTGTGGGCAGGGGCAGAAGGGCCGGCAAGGGCGGCGTCGGCAGGGGCGGCATCGGCAGGGGCGGCGTCGGCAGGTCCAGCAGTGATGGGTGGTGCAGAGGTCCTGGACGCAGGCAATATAATTGTTGTCCCTGTCGCCCCTTTTCCCTTTCCCTTGGGCAGGGGCAGAAGGGCCGGCAGGTACAGAAGGGCCGGCAGGGACAGAAGGGCCGGCAGGGGCGGCGTCGGCAGGTCCAGCAGTGGTGGGTCGTGCAGAGGTCCTGGACGCAGGCAATATAATTGTTGTCCCTGTCGCCCCTTTCCCTTTGCCTTTGCCTTTGCCTTTCCCTTTCCCTTTCCCTTGGGCAGGGGCAGAAGGGCCGGCAGGGGCGGCGTCGGCAGGGGCGGCGTCGGCAGGGGCAGCAGAGGCGGCTGGTGGTGGTGGTGGTGGCAGGGTGACAGTGGCAGGCGTACAAGTTTTTTTTCCCACGCCAGTCCCTTTTCTCCTAGTGGCCCCCGCAGGTCCTGCAGCCCCAGGGCGGCCTCCTGTGTCGGTGCTACTGGTGGCAGGGGTGGTAGTGGTGGTAGCAGTTGCCTGGGTGGTGGTGGCAGTGTCCCCAAAGGCCAATGCCCTCTGTGCACTGCCCCTGCTTGCACGTGTTTTACGTACTTTACGTGCGGGTTCTTCGTCTTCAGAGCTGTATGGAGTGTCGTAATGGTAGCTTGAGTTTCTGGCAGCCACCCTCTGCCTTCCACGGCTGCTGACACCACCAGAAGGAGGGCTGGTTGTGTCTTCAGGGTGCGAGCGTGAGGGACGTGTGGGCTCCATGGCTAGTGCTTGGGTTCTGGCGAGAACTGCTTGTACGCGAGCGGCCCGAGCGTACGGGGTGGTGGTATCGAGAGTTGCCAAGTAGTACTACACCCACACCAATTTGTAGCCGCCTGACTGTAAGCCCGCGGTTTTGGTACGCATTTAAAAACATGGATCTTAAGAGTCTTCCCGCAGTCGCCCGGGGAAACTCTTAATTAAGAGTCTTCCAGCAGCTGCCGGGCTAGGGTGCTCTGTCTCCGAGACAAGGCGTCCACCCAGATGTTCGCTATCCCCGGGAGGTAAGATGCGTGGAGATGAATGCTCAGCAATTCGGCCAGAGCAAAAATCTGTTCTGATACTTCCATCAACTCTCGAGACCTCGTTGACCCTTGCTTTTGAAGGCAGTGAACTGCAGTCAAGTTGTCCATTCTGAATGCAATTGACTTCCCGTGTAGGGAAGCACCGTGAGCTTGAAGGAAAAATAATTAATGAGACTAGAAGCTCTTGTTTGTTGATATGAAAAGTTACGTCTTGGGACCAGAGACTTTGAGCTTGGTGACCTAGATTGGACTGATAACCCCAACCTATTACCCCTAAAGTGTCTGTGTCTTCCCATACTGTAGGTGGAGGAGAAACACATGTCATTATCGAGTACAATGTTTCGGTCTTTGCCCAGACCGATAGTAAGTTGTGAATTAATCGAGGAATCGGCCATAGTTTTCCCGCCGGCAATAGTGGGAACAATTTGTTGCATTCCATGATTAATCTCTTGACTTTCAACCGGCCCAACTTCACAGTTAATTGGATCCAGTTGAGTGAACCGACTAGGGACTCCCACGATTTCCTCGTCGTATTCAGACTGTGGAGAAAAAGAAACTGTTTCCTGCAAAATCTGTTGCGATTGTCCACACTCTGAGTAAGAGTCAGATCTGCAGTGTTCCAAACCAGTCCTATCCACTGAATTTCTCTTGTGGGAACAAGGAGCAACTTTGCCAAGTTGACCTTGAACCCTAGAGTTTGTACATGATTTAACACCTTACGAGCGGCCTATGCGGTTTATTTATGTGTACCGCACAGCGGGGTGTTTTTAGCCAAAATAGGGCTGTTTACGTGATCATTTTCATGCCTAAATAAGACCCAGAACGTAAAACAAGTACCTATCCCTGAAAGGGCATAAACAGAGCTTTCGAATGACACCATAACGATCCTTGTATGATGGATAGTTTTCTTGCAATAACCGTGCAACGCGAGTGCAAAAAGCAGGTAATTCGGTACTTTCAGTACATAATTGAGTATGTAGCGAGTGAGAGAGGGAGGAGGGGGCTGAGATTTGTGTCAGTAGGTTCGCCGCGGTGGTCTGGAGCAGTCATACGCTCGCTAGTCTCCTGCCACCACTTGTCTCTCTCTCTCAGCCACATTACGTGCTGAAATTGCCACTCGACCTATGTCGAGCGCCGCCACATAGTCCAGCTTTATTTAACTCGACTTATGTTGCTCGCCGCTAAATAAGGGTTAATACTTGCTTGACATGAAATTGACATAACTCCTCTGACTCCGCCACTACTAGCCAGTCGTCTAGATGCCACCACACCTTGATACCTTGGGCTAGCAAGGGCATGAGGGCCTGCCGGACTAATTTTGTAAAGATTCTTGGTGCCAGGTTCAAACTGAAAGGCATTCTCTGAAAGACGTAAGTCTCTTGCCTGATCCTCAAGGCGAGGAATTTTTGGAACCTTTTGTTTATGGGGACATGCCAATAGGCGTCTTTCAGGTCTAATGAGCACATCCAGCCTTGCGGAGGGAGTGCGAGCCTGATTTGATTCACTGTAAGCATCCTGAAGGGTGAATTGTGAATATGTGTGTTCAGATGCGAGAGATCGACTACTGGTCGCATCTGCACACTGTCCCTCTTTGGCACTAGAAATAGTCTGGAGGTAAAAACAGGACAAGTTGGATCTACTCGGACAATGACTTGTTTGTTGATCATATCCTAAACAAGTGACTCCACTTCTAAAGAGACATTGTTGACTTCTAGAGTTTGACGTAAACGAGGTCGCCGGAGCGACTTCTAAGATATGCCTTTGCTTATCACTGTCCTGGCCCATGACCGCCAGGGCCAAGCCCTGCGACATGCTCGGAACGACCCAGTTTCTGTACTGGTCTGTCCTGTAGGACAACTCTCGGGTCCAACTCGCCTGCGGTAGGCCCTGGGAGAGAGAGAGTGTAGTTGACTAGTTTTTTGGTGGTGGCGGCGGAGTGGGGTTAGACGGCTGGCTATGTTTGGCATGCGGTTGACCTAGAGTAGTATGGCGGATTTAAGGAAGATAAGTTTACTCTAGGCTACCTAAGACTGAAAAGGTCCGCTCATATAAATGTAAATTAATAATAATACCGGGAGTTTAACTCACTATTAAAATCACCATAGAATATTGCAGTCAGGCAAGGTGGAAATGCTGATGGAGGTGCTGATGGATGGTAGGCAAATGGCTACTATTCGAACACCATTGGATGTTTACCTTAAGGTGACCACGAGGATGCACCAGAACAAATAGTGAATAAATAAGATTAAAGAAAGTTAAATCATGATAATAAGGCTTAGCTGTCAGTCGGTCTGTCTGTAGGATGAAGTTGAGTTTAAGTTAATGATGAGAGCTGGATGAAAGCGGAACCAGGATCGCAGCGAACTTAAGGAGTGGAGTTGTTGCTAGGACGATAGACAAAGGAGCTCTGACGCGGTGCGCCACAATCCAAGACGTCATCGTGTACGCTACGAATCTAGCGGCTACTGCTAAGTTAGTAGCGGATATCTAGCGGTAAATATCGCACCGCTTTCATAATATTACGGCATGGTTTATATGATAAATCATATATGCATTCCTAAAGACACTTAAATACTATACTTTCGTATAATAGGCCTTATTTAACATATTAAGCTTACATACTGTACAAACTGTATTTAGGGTATGATACATAGAAAATGTAGGTTATACCACTGACTATCGTGAATCCACGATACACTCGCCACGGCGCCAACGAGCTGCGCGTCTGGGTCTAGTCCCGATCCGAGGCGGCTCCCCAACGGGTTACGGTGGATCGGCCAAGTTAGCCTCCTCGGATCCAGCATCATCAGGTGGAGCTTCTTCCTGTGTAGAAGAGCCAAGCTCCATAGCGTACAGTCGTGCGACCGGACGAACAGTAATCCCAGTAGCTGTCTTGAGCAGCTCTACTCGCCCTACCGAGCCTTCGCCCTCGTACACCTTCACTATGCGGCCCAACTTCCAGTACAATCTAGGACTATCATCATGGATGAACACTATCTCACCTACAGAGGGTGCTGATGGTTGACCAGCAGTCTTAGTTGCCCTCTCACGTAGTGCCAATAAGTAGTCATTCACCCATCTCTTTTTAAAATCACCTATAACCCTAGAAATATACTGGTAACGTCGTGACACCGCAGCCTCGGTGTACATCGAAGGGTCCTCTAACTCTACCTGTGACTGCAAATCAGTCGGAAATGCAGTTAACGGCTTGCCGTAGAGCAAATGCGCTGGTGTTAGTGGCAGTGGTTCTTGCAGGTCGGTATATACATAAGTGAGAGGATGATCGTTAACAACCGCCTCGACTTCAGTGAGCACAGTTACTAGTTCGCTCCTTTTTTAACAAGGCGCGTCCTGCAACCGCCCATAAGCCTGACTTCACGATGCCTACACACCATTCCCACATTCCACCAAACCACGGCGCTTTGACTGGTATAAACTTCCACTCGCACCTTCGCTCTCCCAAGTAAGCAACAACTGTTGGATCGTCGCTCATATCTATCAAGTACCTGGAAGCTTGAAGAAAAGTGGGAGCATTGTCGCTAAGAATCAAATGAGGGAAGGAACGACGTGCACAAAATCTCCTGAATGCCAGCATAAACTCCTCACAAGACATATTGTCACAGAGTTCTAAATGTATTGCACGTGAAGTGGCACAAGTAAATAGCAACACATAAACCTTGTTCAGTTCCCTAAGTTCTGCATCCCGCCCATCACCTTCCCCCAGTAAATTATCCTTCTATCTTTTTTGTTTTCTTAATTTTTGTTGTTAACCCTGCATTTGTTTCCCTAATTTAATTATTATTTACTTTTTGACTTATGACTGACCTACCATCTCATATTTCCTTCATTGTCTAACCATCATATCTCAAGCTCTCATGGTACTGTATTGTGTAAGGTAAGCCATTTATATAGTAATTTCTACCTCTTTACTTTAATTAAATTAATCTATGGGTCGGTGGGCTTGCGACCCCCACCTGGAAAAAATACCTAAGCAAAGAAAAACGAACGAACAGCCTCAGATGCGGATGGAACCTATGTTGACGAACCACGACCGACTAAGGACATTCCTTCGGACATTCTGAAAATGGCTACATGGAATGTTAGTGGCATGAATGATGGCACAAAAGAAAGAGAGGTTCTGGAAGTGATAGTGAATGCCAGGCTGGATGTATTTGGAATGACAGAGACCAAATGGAAAGGTTCAGATGTGAGAGAGTGGGAGTGTGGAATGGGTGTGTGTGCTGGAGTGAGTAAAGGAACAGCGAGAGAAGGTGCGTGTATGTTTGTAATTAGCAAATGGAAGGAATGTGTAAGAGAGTATGGGTCTGTGGATTCAAGGATTGTGTGGGTGAGAATGAAAGTAGGAATACAAATGAGGTTGATTGTGTGTGTGTATGCCCCGACAGAGGATAAACTTGAAAGAAAGAAAGAGGAGTTCTGGATGAATGTGGAGACGTGCCTGGAGAAGTTTGACAAGAACGAAAGAATATTTCTGATTGGGGATATGAATGGTAAGGTGGGTGATAGGAAAGTTGAGGGAGTGGTGGGAGGGTGGGGGGTACCATCAGAGGTGAATGGGAATGGTAGTGCACTTGTGGACGTATGTGTGGGGAGGAGGCTGTGGATAGCCAACACCTTCTTCCGACACAGAATGATCCACAGGTACACGTGTAAACGAGTGTTGTCGATGGAGGATCAGACAGTGGTGGAACGAAAGTCATTGATTGATTATGTATATGTGGATGAACGAATGAAGCAATCTGTGATGGAGGCTAGGGTGTATAGGGGTATTGGAGGGGGTCTGTCTGATCATTATGTAGTGGTAGCTAAGGTTAGGATACAAAAGAAGTGGGTGAAGAGAGCTGGAGGGAGGCGAGAGGAGGATGGAATGGTGAGGAGGGTGGAGAGGTTGCAGGAGGAGGAAGTCAGGGAGGAGTACAGGAGAACAGTGGAAAGACGACTAGGTGGGTTCGACCTGGAAGTTATGGAGGAAGTGGAGGAGATGAGCAAGGTGTTTAAGGATGAGATCTGTGCAGCATGTGAGGAGGTGTGTGGAGTGAGGAGAAGAGGGAGGGGAGTGAAAGGTACAGCATGGTGGATAGAAGAGGTAAGAATAGCTGTGGAAGAAAAGAAGAAAGCATATAGAGAGTGGTTGGGTAGTAGAGGGAATGAAGATTTCGAGAGACAGAAACGAGTAAGGTACGTGGAGAGTAAGAGGGTGGTGAAGAGAATAGTGAAGGAAAGTAAGAGAAGAGTAGATGAGGAGTTTGGAAGGAATCTGAGTGTAAAATGGAGGGAGAGTAAGAAACTGTTCTGGAAAGAAGTCAAGAAAGTTAGGGAAGGTAGCAAGGGAAACAGTAAGGGTGTGAAAGATAAGAATGGGAGAATGCTAGCCGAGAAGCAAGAGAGAGTCGAAAGATGGAGGGAGTACTTCAGTGAGTTGCTAAATGTAAGGAATGAAGAGCCAGCAAACATAGCTGGATATGGTATGGCAGGGAGAAGAAGAGAAGTAGTGGAGGAGGTGGGGATCAGGAGGTCAGAAGTGTGGGAAGCCATGAAAAGAGTGAAGTTGGGGAAAGCACCAGGAACAGATGGAGTGTGTGGGGAAATGTTGAGGTATGGTGGTGAGATAGTGATTGAATGGGTATGGAAAATGTGCAAACTAGCATGGGAGAAGGGGAGTGCACCCGATGACTGGAAGACTGGCATAATAGTCCCCCTATATAAGGGCAAAGGGGAAAAAGGACTGTGTGGTAACCACCGAGGAATATGTCTTCTAAGCGTAGTAGGGAAGGTATACAGTAGGGTAGTGATTGAGAGAGTGAGAGTGAGAACGGAGAAATGGATAGGCGACGAGCAGGGAGGTTTTAGGAAGGGAAGAGGATGTGTAGATCAGATTTTTACCCTAAATTGTGTTGTGGAGAAATATCTGGAGAAGAAACAAAAGGTGTATGTTGCCTTTATGGACTTGGAGAAGGCCTATGACAGAGTGGATAGAGAAGGTTTGTGGAAAGTACTTAGAATATATGGAGTAGATGGCAAGTTGCTGAAAGCAGTGAAGAGCATGTATGAGGGTGCAAAGGCGGCAGTACGTATGGAGAGTGAGCAGAGCGAGTTCTTTGACCCGAATGTTGGTTTGAAACAGGGGTGTGTGATGTCCCCGTGGTTGTTTACTGTATATATGGATGGAGTCATGAAAGAAATACTATCATGAGCAGTGGATGTTGGTGTATCGCTGAAAAGGGAGGGAATTGAGTGGAAGCTACCTATACTGCTGTTTGCGGATGATACAGTCCTGATGAGTGATAATGAATGGGAGTTGCAGGGTCTGGTAAATGAGTTTGGAACAGCGTGCGATAAACGGAATTTGAAGGTAAGTGCAGGGAAGAGCAAGGTTATGGTCTTTGAAAGGGGTGAAGTCACAGAGTGTGAGGTGAAGCTGAACGGTCAGGCTATGGAGATCGTCAACTCTTTTAAGTATCTGGGCAGTGTGTTGAGTAAAGATGGGACTATGGATGAAGAAGTGCAGGAGAGGGTACAACAGGGGAAGAGGGTTGTAGGAACGCTGAAAGCAGTAATAAGAAATAGGGTGGTCAGTATGGAAGTGAAGAAGTCCTTGCATGATAGTGTGGTAATCCCGACACTGACTTATGGAAGCGAAGCATGGACGTTGGTTGAGAGACTCGAACCAAGAGTGAGAGCAGTGGAAATGAATTACTTAAGAAGTGCGTGCAGAGTTACATGGAGGGATAGACAGACTAATGAGGAAGTAAGAAGGAGGTGTGGTGTGGAGGTAGATGTGCTGGAAAGTGTGAAAAGGAACAACTTGAGATGGTTCGGCCATATGGAACGTATGGCAAGCGAGAGAATGACTAAGAGGGTGTACGAGAGCGAGGTGGAGGGACAAAGAGGGAGGAGTAGACCGAAAGAGAGGTGGAAGGATGGAGTGAGGAAGTATATGAACGAAGGCGGTGCTGGTTGGGGGGAGGGGCGTCGACTGACTGGGGACAGAGATGCATGGGGGCGGTTCGTTCGTGGCCACGCCTTCGGGGATCACGGCGTCGGGCAATAGATAGATAGATATGACTTACCCCTATAGCCTGACTGTTTCCCCTGCTTAGGTCTGTGCTGAGTACCTCCCTGTTGAAGGAGGCTTTGGTTCTCGAAATGACTGTTTAGTCTGAGTAGGATGGGGCTTCCCGCCGCTCTTAGGTTTCGAGTAAGGTTTCTTAACCCTTAAAGATCAGGGGTCGGACTTAAGTCCGGTTCCAATTTGCAGCAAGTTAGGAGCATTATTAAGGCTTTTAAAGGGTTAAAATCGAGTGCAAATGGCCGGGAGCGCAGCGGGCCAGACAGCCGACGCCCAGGGCTTACCGCCGCCCATTAACTCATGTTCCCTGTGTTCTCGAGAGGCCGGCAGTGTAGCCAGTAGTGAGCATAGCTGGGAAAAATATGCTGCTATACGCTAAACTCCCATGTCACTGGTATCACTGTATGAGAACCACGAGTACTACGTAGCTCGTTCTGGTCTCATTTTGAAGCTTTTAGCACCTATTTTTTTGCTAAATATTTTTTTTTTCATGCAGATACTTGATTTATCATGCAGCAGGGCCTGAATATGCCCAAATAAGCCCAAAACCCCCAGCTAGACAAGGGTTAAAAGCCTCTTTCTTTGACTGGGAGGTACCCAGTTTCCACAAATCTACCAAATTGAAAACAATACTCCACGTTTCTGGGGGAAGAAGTGGTGCAGTTAATACCAGGGAAAGAGTTACTCGGCAGGCTATATCCTCCGGCAACTTCTTTACCAAGTACACCCTTAGATCCTGTCTTCCTCTAACCGCCTCCATGATAGCTACTCTAATATCACCTAAGGATTGAATAGAATTTTGTAGGAGGAGTCTGCGTGACAAGTCCGTGGCTTTCCTTACATGTTGGTCTGATATGGCTGTTATAGTTCTCGTGAGTGACTGGGCAACCTGGCGAATGACAAGGTATTGAGAGAACAGTCTATACACTTTATTGCGTAGCTTAAAGTCTCTGTCTAAGTGAGCCGGAGGGCGTGTGGCAAAAGGTTCATGCAGGTCGTAAAGTGATAGTTTGGGAGCTGTCAGGAATTCAAATAAAGCAAGTGACACGCCGCCTGCTTTGTTATCAGGTAAAGAGAACCGTATGTGAACTTCCTGAGGTACTTGATGGGATGATTTAGTGGTAATAGTAGATGTAAAAATCTGCGCCTCTAGTTCCCAGTCCACCCACGGACCTACACCTACCTGCCCCACCTGCAAGATTGGTGTGTTTGTCTGATCTAGTACTGGGACTGTATCCAGTTCCGGCGTAAGTGCATGTAGAGCTTTTATATCATTGACGCCGTCATTCCTAGACCAGTCGGCAAAAAGTTTTGCAGATGAGGCCGGAGGTATCGACGGGGAGGCCGAATACACAAAGAAATCAGCGTCATAAACAGATGGGATGGCCTTAATGGTAACATCTAGTAACCTTCCTTGGGCATCCTTAGCTCTTAATTTTCTACTCTTATTAACCTCAATGGTCCATTCACTAGGTACCGGTAGTTCCCCCGATACGCTAGCTTGTGCCAGGTGCAGTTTCTGAGATATTGACTGAACCCATGAGCAATCCGGTCCATAAAGAAGAGGCACAGGACCTTTTCTCTGTGGAGGTTTATGAAGAGGGGGAGGAGTAACATCTGTAATAACACGGACGTTAGTGGTAGCCAAGGAGGCCGGCACTGTCGTGTTACTAGCCGTGGCAGTCGCCGGAGTAACGTTAACCGAAGACAAAGAGGAATGGGGATGTGAAACACCTGAGGGCTGTAACGGCCTTACCGTAGACTCAAGTGGGGGAACTACCGCTGTGCTAGTGGAAGAAGCCTGAGAAGAAGGAATCTGATATTGTTGTATTACTCTGAGGAGAATATCATGTAGTTCCTCAGTAGTTACACACTTACCGTGGGATCCCCGAGAGGACTGAGACCCACATTCTGACTCTACTTCAATATTAACTCCTTCAGACATATTATGTTCCAATAAGTCCGAGGAGGCGGTTGACATAGCTTTTGAGTCTTGAATTTGGCTCATGAGTGTTTTCGAAGCCTTACATATTTCTCTATTTCCATCCACCAGAATGCTGTTTATTTTGATGTATCATATGTCAATGGAAAGAGAAATATTTATAGTACATGATAAATTAAATAAAATTTAAATAAATCGAAATATGAATGTGTAAATGAGTCCGGAATACAATTATTTCCCATGCAATTGTCTTCACACCTTCCTATCTCTAAATTGTGAGTGATGACCATATATTTTTTTTTTTTTCAAATAATACTATTTTTTCTGCTCTTTCCAAATCTGAAAACAGAAATTGTTTATCTTCTATAGCTCTCAAGCAGTGACCGATTTTTTTTTTGTATTATATGGTTTATAACATTTTTGATTTATTTCGTTGTTACGAAGTATATGGTTTTAAATTTAGGATGTATGAATACGTCAAATAATGCTGATGAGTATAACAAAAAATAGAAGTTCCTACGACAAATACATTTTGCGGTATGAATATTTGAAATGAAGAGCCAAAATGCGAATATTTACGCTTCACCCATCTCTATTCCGCCGACGCTAGCCGGGTTCCGAGCTGTTCCCCACCTCGTCGTTGCGTTATTTGCTCGGATACGTATACAACTGTATATATCACCGGAATCGGAAAATTGTGCTCTTTCTAATGGTGAAAACCAAAATAATATAGCGTAATTGGTTCGCGAGCTATGCGCAATTGTTTCCATGCATTGTTATTGTTATGAAAATATATGAGAATGTTTATACAGTTGTATATCTTTGCCACAATATACAACACTTTTATATAATTTTCCTTGCCAATAATTGCATAATGTTCATAGAAGACATGTCAGTCATGAAGGTTGTCAATTTTACTTACCTGGTAGGGCCACAACCCTCTCCAACGAGAAGGGAAATGGCTCCTGGGTTGACACTGAAAAAACAAAACAAGAAAGCCAGGTTATCTTCAGGTAATAAATTCAGAAATAATTCTATTGTACACATAAATAAAATAAAGTAATGCATATATATATATACATATATATATACAAGGTGTCAACAAAAATTATGGTAAAACAATGTGATGTGTTTATATATATATACATATATATATATATATACATATATATATATATATATATATATATATATATATATATATATATATATATATATACAAGGTGTCAAACCAGAGAAATATACGCAAATTTCCAAGCCACCCAAAGAGGTACTGCACTTGACTCATTATTTGTTTAGAGTGGTTTCCCCAGGTGCAAGAAATGTATTTGTGTTTTTTTTTTTTTTTTTTTCTTTCTTTATATATATTATTATTATTATTTATTTTTTTATTATGATGACGGGTGAATGAAGGTGGGTGAATGAAGGTTGGCCCCGAACCTCTGAAGTGATGATTGAATGAATGAATGAATGATTGAATGAATGAATGAATGAATGAAAGGGTGATGAAGGTGAATGAAAGGGTGATGAAGGTGAATGGAAGAATGCATAAAGACTGAATGAATGAATGGGTGATAGTGATTGGAAAGGAATAATGAAGGTGAATAGGAGAATGCATAAATGAATGAATGAATCGTGCACAGATCCTGGCTATAGGACATCTGCATCGAGTTGATGGAACTGATTGAAGCAATCAGTGACATCGATGCAGAGGCAAACGAGACAAGACTTGCATCGAAAGCTTGTGTCCTTGCGAGTTTGGTTCTTTGTGTAACCCAGATGGCACCGCCGTCGCTTGCCGTCAGGGATCTTCTAGAGAACGTGTTCCAAGGTCCTGTTGTACCGGTCATGGTCCAGTACAACAGGACGTGGCTTTGAACCCTTTCCTCGAAGAGGACCTCTCCGACGTCCTCTTGGTGCCTGAGCCCTAGCTTGGATGTCCATTACTAGTGGACCCCGGTTGGCATCCATGACGGGTGCTTCCCGAGCGCCAGCAGCAGCAGCAGCTGCACCCGGTACTACTGGTGCGGGGGGGTCAAGTGGTAGAACATCCACTTGCTCCCCAGCATCAGCAGCATCGTCCGATACTGGTGCTGCCTGGGGTGCATTCTCAGCGAGTGCTCCCCCGACGGCAACAGCAGCAGCAGCAGCATCTGGACCTGGTGAGGGGGGGGGGGGTCATGAAGGAGTGCTCCCCCAACGCCTCCACCAGCAGCAGGAGCACCAGGAGGAGTGCCAGGATCTTCAGCAGGAGCGGCTGGGAAGTCTGGATTGTCGTCCAGTGGGGGCGACCCCGCTGAGCTTCCGGAGGATTGCCGACGCCGCCTGCCTCGCCTGAGACGGCCGCATGGCTCGTACCGACATTCCGGAAAATCCTCTGCACGCCGGATGCGTTTCCCCGACAAAGGCCACTCTGCAGGGTCGAAGAACAACAAGGAACGGACTACGCTTTCCTGGAACGCCAGCATAGTCATCTTCCTGCAGGGGTTGTACTTCTTGAAGAGTACGCAGGCATTGAAGAGGGCCATTTGGATGAAGTAGAATACGATCTTCTTTGTCCATTTGACCGTCCTTCGCTGGATGGGGTAGTACTGGATCATCTGATCGAAATGATCCACCCCACCCATGTGGCGGTTGTAGTCGTCAATACAAACGGGTTTCATGATATCCTTCGGAGTCCGCTGCCACCTGCCTTGTACATTCCTATTGATAACGGACTGATTTGGTATGGTGCTCTGGTCGTGGAAGGTGGACACCATGTTGACAATGCGTTTGTCTCTCCAAAGCAGGACTAGGGTTGTGCCATTGTTCATTGCCTCTATTGCATCGTCTTCCAGTGTCGCTGCATGGGCAATGTCGCACAACCGCTTCGGAGCCCCTCGTGCAAGCCTCAGGGTGCCACACACATAGATCTGGTGGTGTGTGAGCATGTGCTGGCACAGGTCAACTGAGTTGTAAAAGTTGTCCATGAACAACATGTAACCCAGGCCTTGCAGGGACTCCGTTAAACCCTCAACCGTTTTCTGGAGAGTTTGACCAATACCAGTGTAGACTTGAAAGTCATACACGAAACCAGTCGTGGACTCTGCCAGGATGTACAGCTTGATGGCGTACTTCGTCGGCTTCATCGGGTTGTAGCACCTGAATGAAAGGCGACCCTTCCACCCAAGGCAGCCTTCGTCGATGGACACCTTCCTCTCCGGGACGTAGGCAAGCTTGAAGCCAGCAAGCAGGTAGCGCATCACCGTGCGGATCTTCACTAGCCTGTCTTTACTCTGCTTGATGACTGCCTTGCTGTTGAATGTGTGGAAATTGCTCAGCAAGGCTTGGAACTTGGAGACCTGCATGGTCTTGCGAAACGTTGGGTAATCATGGACTCCGTCATTTGCCCAGTAGTAACGCACAGTGGGGAGTTTATTCACACCCATGAGGAAGTACAGGCCAAGGAATTTGGCCATGTCCTCCTCACTGAATGTTGTCCAGAGAGAACCAACGAATAAGGCATATGCGTTGGTCTCACTTACCAGGAACCTGAGCAGTTCTCTTGTAAAGAAGAGCTTGAAGTACTGCAGTGGTGTCACTGGTTCTGGAACCCGCAAGACAGGGGTTCCAGTGAAAGGATCAACGTTGGGTGTGAACGGGTCTGAAGTCCACTCGTGATCCTCAGCATACACGGTGGGGGGGCGTTGAGGTGCACGTGCTTGGAGAGCACCACGTCGTCCGCCTGGACGACGTATGTGACCTCTGCTGCCCCTGGGCCTACCACCTCGGCCCTTCATGGGCCCAGATTTTCGGCGGGGACGGGGAGGGGGTGGAGGGTCGTGTTCTGCGGAAGACGAAGGGAGTGGGGGTGATGGTGGATGTGATGAGGGTGATGGAGAAGGTGCTGTGGTGGAGTCAGGCCGTGGGGGTGATGGTGGATGTGATGAGGGTGATGGAGGTGCTGTGGGTGGATGAAGTGGGGCAGGAGGAAGACTTTGTGGAAACTCCTCATCGATTGCCGCAGCAATCTCGTCGTGCATGATTTGGCGATGTTCAGGTGGAACAAACGTCATGTAGCGCGCTTCGCTGCCCCCGCTGCTATCCAAGGCGGTCAGCGACGGGGAGGCTACATGAGCAGACAGGACTTGTGATGGCGGGGTGTTTAGACTACCCACCGGCAGGAGTGAAGCCAGGATGCGGGGGCTGTCTGAGATGTTGCTGGCCGGTGATTCTACCTGAGGTAACAAGGGACCGCCATGCAGGGTGCGTGAAGCAGGAGAAGAATAGAATGATTTGTTGAGGTCCGGGAATGGTAGTGGTGTGAAGCATTGAGTGGATGTTGATGGTTGTGGTGTGAAGAGATGAGTGGATGTTGATGGTTGTGGTGTGAAGAGATGAGTGGATGTTGATGGTTGAATTAGTGCTGGTAGGATGGGTGGGGATGGATGAGGTGGGGCGATGCGTAGTGATGTACGGGGTAGGGGGACGGGTGGGGTTGTATGGGGTAGGACGACGGGTGGGGTTGTACGGGGTAGGACGACGGGTGTTGATGAGCGAGGTAGGGCGATATATATAGGGGGGGGGGGGGGAGGGAGGGGAAGGAGGAGGGAGGTATAACAATAATAATATATAATAATAATAATGGATACTGGTAAAAATATAAATATATATATTTATATATGTGGGGGCATGGGGAAGAGGGGGAGGGAGGGATGTATAATGGGGGAGGGGGAGGGGGCATAAACATACATAAATACATAAATGCGAATTATATTATATATATATCTATATATATATACTATGGGGGAAGAGGGGGAGGGGGAGGTGGTCGGGAGGGGGAGGGGGAGGAGGGAGGGGAGGGGGGAGAGGGAGGGGGAGGGAGGGGTAGGGGGAGAGGGGGAGTATAATAATTATATATAATAAATTGATACTAGCCTAGTAATAATAATAATATATATATGATGGGGGGCAGGGGAAAGAGGGGGAAGGGGAGGGGGTGGGGGGAGGGGGAATAACATACATAAATACATAAATAAGAATTATATATATATATACATATATATATATATATATCTATATATATATATATATATATTGGGGGAGGGGGAGGGGCAGGGGGGGAGGGGGAAGGGGGAGGGGGCAGGGGGGGGGAGGGGAAAGAGGGGGGGAGTATAATAATAATATATAATAAATAGATACTAGCCTAGTAATTATAATAATGTATATATGGGGGGCAGGGGGAAGAGGGGGAGGGGGAAGGGGAGGGGGCATAACATACATAAATACATAAATAAGACTGTTTTATATATATATATGTATATATATATATATATATATATATATATATATATATATGTTAGTATAGCCAGGTAATAGATTCTCGTTTAAACAGACGAGGTTAAAGGCAACAGCAGTTTCAGCATTCAGTATTTTATTGTTACAGCTTTCAATAGTTCTAACAATTTTCCTCTGGGGTTCAGAGATGAGGTACAACAGGTTAGCAAAATTCATGGTGGATCCAACGTTTCACAAGTAAACATCTTGCATCTTCAGGGAATGGGCAGGTAATGATTAGAATAAGGACAAAGCAACATATTTATACAAAATTCGAGGATCAAGAATAGGTAGGTGGGCGGAGCTACTGGGTGTGGGGTGGCTGTTCATTGGTGGAAGGCAGTCTATTCGCGAGACGGGCACTAAATCTTATCGGTGGTTGGTTGTTGGCTGTGGGTGGCTGTGATTGGTTGGTGTTGTCAGTTGTGTGCGGAGCGCGGAAAGGTAAGGGAGGGGGGCACAGGGCGAGAGGAACGAGGGCAGTATGCCTGTAGCGCTTGCCTGAAGGAAGAATTTGAAGGTCTTGTGTTTGGTTGTTGATGCTGGGGTTGAGCGTTTGGATATATAGAGCTTCTAAAATAGCTAGTCTTCTGGGGTCTGATTCTTTGTCGAGTATGGTAGTTTGTTTGTCTAGGTCGGCGCGAGTTAGGGCAAGATGGTGGGGGGCTTGATAGTGATCTTTTATAGCGGCAGATTGAAGGTGGAGGGTTAGTCGACGGGAAAGGCGAGTCTGTGTCATTCCAACATAGGATAGGGGTCCAAAGTCCCCAGAGGTGCAAATATGCTGGTATATCACATGATCGTCTTTCGGTTGGTTGGTGGAAATGGGGCGGTTACGGAGGACAAGGTTGAAGGTCTTAGGGGATTTGTAGTAAATAATGAGTTTTATTTTATTGTCAGGGTTGGTGGGGAGGACGTTTTTGTGAATTATTTCTTTCATAATGGATTCGTCTGTTGTGTGGTCGGAAGATATGTAGTTTCTGTAGAAAAATGTAATGTCATTGGCCGGGTTGGTGCTAGGGGGGTCTTGTTTGTACCATTTTTCTAGGTGGTGGTTGATGGCATTGGTGACGTCAGTGTTGGAATACCCATTGTTGACTAGGACCTGGGTGAGCCTTTCCAATTCATTGTGTGTGTCATTCCAGGTGGTGCAATGGGTGAGGGCTCTCCTGACATAGGCGGCGATGGTGGACTGATGGTATCGTTTAGGGCTTTCACTTTCCCCATTAAGACATTGGCCATTGTTAGTAGGTTTGGTGTACACTGTAGTTTTGAAGCCGTGGTCGTGGAGGGAGACAAGGAGGTCGAGGAAGGGTAGATGACCATCGGTGGTTTCTTCGTATGTGAAGTTGAGTCCGGAGGCGGCCATGAAGCGCTGCTGGAGGTCCCTGAGTTCGTCCAGGTCCTTCACCCGCACGAAGATATCATCGATGTACCTGCAGTAGACAGTGGGCCGGCGGGCAGCCAGGAGTTCCTCTTCGATAGTTCCCATGAAGAAATTGGCGAACAGGACCCCCAGGGGGCTTCCCATCGCTACACCGTCGATTTGCTGGTACATATTCCCGCGGGGGCAGAGGAATTGTTAGAATTGTTAGAAATTGTTAGAACTATTGAAAGCTGTAACAATAAAATACTGAATGCTGAAACTGCTGTTGCCTTTAACCTCGTCTGTTTAAAAGAGAATATATATATATATATATATATACCGGTATATATATATATTTATATATGGGGGGAGAGGGAGGGAGAGGGGGAAGGGGAGGGGGCATAACATACATAAATACATAAATAAGACTGTTTATATATATATATATTATATATATATATATATAATTATATATATATATATAAATATATATATATATATATATATACCGCTATATATATATATATATACCGGTATATATATATATTTATATATGGGGGAGGGGGAGGGAGAGGGGGGGAGGGGGGGGGAGTATAATAATGATATATAATAAATAGATACTATACTCCGTTCAGCATAAACAGTCCGTTGGTAGGGCAGAACTTGACAACACTGTTTTACTCTCGCTATCAGCTGATAAGTTGATAATTGGGGCGAGAAACCATTTGCCCTCTCTCTCTCTCTCTCTCTCTCTCTCTCTCTCTGGGAGATGAAATTGTACTAACTTAATTATTAACGTGATTTTTATATACTAAATATTATATATATAATGTCTTAAATGATAAAATAAACTATTGGTCAAAATATTCTGTGTGGCAGACTTTAAAGTGTTTGCTTTTATTGTACGTTTTTTTATAGTGTAATTATTTTGGAACTTAAGGGGAGATATGGCGCTTTTCTAGACCACCTTCTCCCTCATCTTTAGCCCCATTATTTTGTCGATTTTATGAACTTTCGCCCCATTTCTGTCAATTTTAAGACTTTTCCTGCCATTTAGGTGTCGATTTTTTCCTGGCGAGCGTAAGCAAGCCTATAATTTAAGAGGAACCGGCCTTCGGCCGGGAAATGTTTCTACCGAATAATGTACAAATTTTTCTTGAAAGGGGGTCTATGGGGCGTGTTTTTAAGCTTGATGGAGGTCTAACGAGGAAACTAGACAAATAATAAATAAATGAAAAACTCGACCAAAAAGTGAAGGATCTGCCCCTAAATCTTGAAGCTGCCAGACTACAATTGCCCGTAAAATTGACGGAAAAAGCCATTTTGTGACACCGCACGATAGCCGCCCGCCTGTCTGTCTGTATGTCTGTAATTGTGACTGTCCTTGAAATGGTGTATCTATTCATCAGATGAAGGTATTGAGGGATAAGCCTTTACAACGGCACCTCGTATCTATATTCTAATTTTCCTATTTTTCTTAAGAGTGTAGAGAGAGTAGAAGTATGGCGCTGATGGTAGCCCCCCCCCCCCCCCTATCCTCCCACCCCACCCCCACACATCCTAATGATTTTTAAATTGGTTCATTTGATCCCACAGGTTTAACACCTTAACCTTTCCACCCATGACTCGACTATTGTATATGTATTCATATACAGTACATACTGGGGAAACCTCTATAAAAATAAACGCACCTAGACTTTTACCTCAATGGTGGTGTGGAAAAAAAGTCATAACATCAGAAACACTGGATAATTTTCTACTATAGAGAAGTATCCCATTCATTATGATTACAGAAAAACGTACAATAAAAGCAAACACTTTAAAGTCTGCCACACAGAATATTTTGACCAATAGTTTATTTTATCATTTAAGACATTATATATATAGATTTAGGGTATATAAAAATCACGTTAATAATTAAGTTAGTACAATTTCATCTCCCAGAGAGAGAGAGAGAGAGAGAGAGAGAGAGAGAGAGAGAGAGAGAGAGAGGGCAAATGGTTTCTCGCCCCAATTATCAACTTATCAGCTGATAGCGAGAGTAAAACAGTGTTGTCAAGTTCTGCCCTACCAACGGACTGTTTATGCTGAACGGAGTATAGCCTAGTAATAATAATATATACTGTATAGGCTATGGGGGGCAGGGGGAAGAGGGGGAGGGGGGTATAATGGGGGAGGGGGAGGGGGCATAATAATAAAAATACAAAACATATATACACGAGATCAAGTGACTGTCTGGGGAAGGGTCACTCAGGTCCAGGTATCCTATTGGGAGGTGTGAAGCCAAGGGAGTAGTATTCGAAGGTGTGAAAACCACCACAACTACCATCACCACCACCACCACCACAACTAACACCACCACCACAACTACCACCACCGTGTTGACAGACATTTTGAGGCATATATATATATATATATGTATATATATGTATAATATATATATACATGTAAGCATATATATATAAGAATAGGGGGAAGGCGGGGGGAGGTGGGGTATAGGAAAAAAAATACAAAAACAAAAAATGTATATATACAGTATATAATTATCTAATTATATATAATTATATATATATATATATATATATATATATATATATATATATATATATAATAGAGTTTGGGGTGGGGGACATTATAATAAAAAAATTGGGTATAATAATTGTGGTAAACTATCAATGGAAGTTAAATATTACTAAGCTATAATGAATCAAATAAAATCAATCTAAATGAATACTCTATATCTAAATTGAATTCAATCTGAAACAAGCTAATTTATATCCAAAGGTCTCACATAATAAATGTATATAATTATAGGGTAAGGTTATAAGGGTTAATATTAGCCAGGAATTAACTCACCAATAGTTCCACGTGGCAATGAGGCAAGGGAGAACGTTTTACCCAATATGGTGGGGACAATGGGGAACGAGGCTTCGGTCCCAAGACTCGAGTCAAGTTAAAGAAAGAATAAATGATTACATGGGAATGGATATGAATAATATGCTTATCTATCAGTCAGTCATGATGTCGATGAGAGCGTCGTGATGGTGTAGCTGTGTGTATTGCTGTATGTGTATTGTGATTAGAGGCACAAAAGCACGATCAACTGAGGGCGGAAAATTAGATGTTAACTGGTTGGTGTTCGTGAAGGCTCTGGCGTACCTCAAAAGCACACCTTGCTACCTTGGCAAACCGCCAGGAGCCCAAATTATCGTACCGCATTTAGGTTGCTCTATACGATAAATTATATTAAATACGATAAATTCATATATACTACATAAGACCATGGCAATATTGCTTAACCCGGGAGCTGTGGGGAGACTCTTAAGAGTTCCCCCGGCGCACTGCGGGGAGACTCTTAAGAGTCAGAGAAAAAAAAAATCAACTTTTGACATCGAAAAAAAAAAAAAAAAAAAAAAAAAAAAAAAAAAAAATGTTGGCCCCTGGGCCATGCAAAATCTCAGTCCTCTACCTCCCCTCCTTCCCCACTTTCCTCCTCTCCTTCAGTTATCACCTATTTTCCCTGTTATTCCCTTATTCTGAGGTATATTTTCGTGCTAACATTAGAAATCCGATTGGAGGGTGTGGTCATCACTGATAGCAAGCGAGTGCAAGAGAGAGAGAGAGAGTATCGATCGACTGTGTCTCAGTGGCCTTGGGGGAAATTGGCGGGAAAGCAGATTGCCTCACCCATACATTATACAACTCGCGGGCTATATCTCCGATTTTGACCATCCAAACGCTGTTTTCACTCGTTTTATTGTTGTTTCAGGTTAATACCTTTATAATCAACCCATAATAGGCGCATATGGATAAGTATTAATGCTATTAATGGCACAATGAATATTTTAGTGACGGAAACACCTCAAATACGTCAGCACAGGGGGACGTTTCCAATTACCCCCATGCGCACTTCAGAGGTTAATAGCATATTAGGCCTTTTATAACTTAACTTATTTACAATCTTATAATATACGATCTACTCGTCCTACGTCGTGCTGTAGGAGAGATCGTGACGTCACAGAGACATACAAGATCACAAAAGAGTCATATTCTATCGTATTTATACGATAATAATAATAATAATAATAATAATAATAATATTATAATAATATAATAAAACAAAAATATATATTAAATACAAATATAAATACTCTATTATGGGCCTTGCCCTTGCTCTGGACCTAGGGGGTGATCCCATACACACCCTGGGGAACAGGAATAACAGGTATAATAATAAATAATAATAATAATAATACAAATAATAAAATTAACACAAAAATAATAAAAATAATAAAATGGTGGTGGAGGAGTGGTGGAGCGGTGGTGGAGGTGGTGGTGGAGGAGTGGTGGAGCGGTGGTGGTGGTGGTTGTGGTAGAGCAGTGGTGGAGATTATGGTGGTGGAGCAGTACAAAGGAGTACAAAGGAAATCAAGCAACAACAGGTCGAGTGACCCTTCTAGGCTGCTTGTCCTCCAAAACACTGAGGATCAAGTGTCCAAACAGTGGTTTAGAGTGGGTAAGGGAACATTGGAAAGGGAACTACTGCCCTGGAACTAATGTCCATGGCAGGACTAGGAAGTTAGTAGGGGACATATGGGTTAGTAACTGAGGGGAGGATAAAATAAAGTTATTCATTTACAAATGCAGTCAGTCGCGGGTTTGATGCAAGATATTTGTCTAGGCGGAGTTTAAATGAATCAACGGTGCTGCAGTCTATAACGTCTCGGGGAAGCCCATTCCACAAGTTGACAACTCGATTGAAGAAGAAATTCTTAGATTCGTGTGAGTTAAAAGATTTACCAATAATTTTGCAACCGTTTCCCCGCGTGTAATTAGATTGGTCGATAGTGAAGTACTTACTACAGTTCATATTGTCGATGCCTTTGATGATTTTGAACACTTGAATTAAGTCACCTCTTAATCAGCGTTGGGTTAAAGGAAATAGATTTAATTCTCTAAGATGCGTGTGACGTTAACCACTCCGTTAGAAGTTAGAACCGCATGGCTTGTCCTACAGTGACTCGCTAGGATCGCAAGGACAGTGGATGTGGTTACAGTTTATGTATTAGGGTGTGCTTTATTTCATATGAAAGCTCGTGTCATGGGCAGTCCAGAAAGGCTCTTTGTTTTCACCCATGTCAAGGCTTTATATATTTAATTGTAAAGTATATGTTTTATCCTTAACTAGTAATGATAGGAAGAGAGAGAGAGAGAAAGTAGAACAGAGTGAGAGGGGGCGCGTAGTGTTTTGCTATACTCGATGACGTCATAGCTGGCTGGCCTCGTGGGGATTGGTTGAGGGAGTTCTTTACCATGCTTGGTGACGTAATGTTTTGCTAGCTACTTTGGTAGTGGTTAGAGGACTTGTTACCGCTTTTTTCCCACGCGGCTCGACCTAGTGCGAGTATATATACAGCCTCCTCGCCACTCTCTCCCTCAGACCTGGTTTCTAGAACACATCTCTCTTATCCCTTGACACCTGTTCCCCGCTCTGCACCTGAGACTCTTTTCCTCTGCCTACCTCTCTTTTTTCCATATCTTTCACCACCTTTTATTAATACCATATCCCCTCTGGTTAACTCTGCAAAATCAGCTTCATGATGGCCAGTTGTATTGTGCGTTAAAGTCTGATATAACCTATGTATGTTTAGTTGTTAAGATAAGTTGATCACGAAGCATTGGTTGGCATTCATATTGTTTAGTACCGCTTCCTATAATTATTAGTGTTCTGCTGGATTAGATAATGCTATACTAGGAGTCTGATATTTTATAAGGTATTGTTTCCTATGAGTGCTGGCTTTAGTTAAAAGCTGCACGACATACCTGAGAACTGGAGTTATTGAGTAAATTTTAGTCTGTTGAGAGTGGAGCATGCACGAATGAGGGCTTTTTGCCTATACCATTCTGCACTGTTCTAAGCTCGTTGTTTGTCTTTGAGGTATGCCAGGAGAACGCTTAATACTTCGGTATTAATGTTTCTCAAGAGAGCTACCCTTCGTTATAACGTAATATTTGACGCACAGACTTGAGATTTGCACTAGGCTATGCGGCATGCCATGCGCACCAGTATCTCGTATCATTGACTCTAGCTAGACTTTATCAGTCACCGTAGACATTAAGTATATTAACCTAATTACTCTTTTTATGCATACCCATTTATGATTACACAAGCATTTCGCAGCCTAGTTTGATGTATTGAGACACAAACGACTTAGGCTCTTTTTGTTGATAGGATTACTGCATTGTTGTGGCGATCATTATTATTGTTGTAGTGTTTAGGATATTCTTGGCTCGATGGCATTATATATTCTGCCTTTTTGTGTGCATAGCCTGCACGAGCATTGTTCCGCTGCCTGCCTTTTTGGGTTCCATTTCCGATACGAGCATCTTTATAGCATCTAACATTTAAAGAAGATTCCTTGTTGGTGTTGAAGGACTTTAGTGCACTTTCTTTCATGCAGGAGTGCCTGACATTTATTGATTAAAGTAACGGAAGCTGTAACTTCTCTTACCACCTTATTTTGCATACCATAACCAAGCACCTTCGGTTATAGGTAGTAATAGGCCGTTTTCACATAACATTAAGCCTAGAGTAGACGCACATTTATTGAGAGTTTGATAGCCTATTATTGCATATAGAACTCGGAGAGTATTTGTGTTCTTTGTTCACTGGGAATATACATCAGAGGTTGGATCTAGCGTTTTCCGTTGTAGCATTTATGCCATTACTAGTCCAATGAATAAGAGCCCTGATATATTTAAACCTCAGTCGTAACAAATGGCGACCTTACCTAGGATTTGGTGAACCTACATTTATTAGCAGGGAACATTTGTTGTTTTGGAGAATATTTTGCGGGAATCAGCAGGAATAAAAAAAAATTCGCAACATAGTATAGCCCTTGAGTATTTCCGAGAATTTTTGTGTGTATATTGAGGTATAAGAGTTTGGGGTGCTTCTTTTCTGAATATTGAGGTGGGAAATTTTTGAGAGCATCATGTCTTATACCGGATCAGAGGAGAATGGAGACACAGTACGTAATGTCGAAACTGAGGAACAGCAGCATGATGAAAGGGTTAATCGGGTGAACTGTGAGGAGGATGCTAGGATATTTTTGCAATGGCCTGTTACTGCCGAGCGGTTGGAGGGTATGGATCGGTACAGTCTTCAATGCCTGGCCACAGCTATCGGTCATGCGATTACTAACAGCATGACCAGGGATAACTTGATAACGTGTGTACTGGGCAGGGTGACTGGTGAGCAAGATGGGTTGAGTGCTCAGAGCCCTTGGGCCATGCTTCCCCTACACTCGACTCCCAGCCATCCCAGTAGTTTGCCGACCCCGGGTACGCTTCCGCAGTTGGGTGGTGACTGGCAGGGGGGGTTGCCCCTGGGGGGACCACCGGTAATTTCAAATATTGTAGCACCTTCACCTCCTCAAGGGTTAACTCCAGAATTATTGCTTCAGCTCGAATTAGCTAAGCTTCAGCAGCAACAAAGGGCATGTGAGCTTCAGCAGCAATTAGAATTAGCCAAGATAGAAGAGAGAAAAACTATCAGTCAAGCAAAAATCCAAGCTGAGTCGACTAGATACTGTGCCGACATGGACGTAGAGAAGTCGCGAGTAGATACAACGGGACAGCGACTTGGGGCTGGTAACCGTGCTCATGATCAATCTCTCTCGCACTTATTGAAACTGGTTCCGGTGTTTGATGAGAGTGGTGTAACAGAATTTTTCGCACGCTTTGAGAAGAAGTGCCAGGAACACCAGTGGCCAGAGAATAAATAGGGAGCACTTGTATCCTCTAGATTAACCCGTACAGCCCCAGCGACGCGTCTGACGCGTCGGCGATGTATGTAACGCACAGCCCCAGAGACGCGCCTGACGCGTCACCCTAATTGCGCCGACCGTAACCTCAGGTGTAGCCACTCAAGAGGGCTCAGATTTGTATGGGAACTGTGTACGTATCCCACGCAACCGTGCCGATGGTTGAAAACTCTCAAAGTCCACGTGCGTGCGCGCGAGCGCTCAATAACCTGTTTTTTTGGGATAATTGCCTTCAATTTTTTACTCTTGTAAAACCCATTTTCGGGGGCTCTGTAGGACCATTTTTTAAGCTTTTTGACCAGTTTTTCGTGGGTTTTCCTTCATTCCTAACCCATTCGCTATTGTTTCTGGAATAAAACCATTTTTTGAAAACCGGCCGGGTTCTGGTGCGCAAACATTACAAAACTAGCCGGGGCTCCACGGGTTAATAGGCAAGGGTCTTAAAGCCTACGATGCGTTACCTTTGGAGTTATGTATTGTGTACGAGGATCTCAAGGAGGCTGTCCTGAGGGCTTACGAACTGCAACCAGAAACGTACCGTTTGAGGTTCCGGGGTGTAACTAAGGGAAGAGATAGCACCTTTTTGGAACACGCCCGGGACTTGTCCGATGCTATGGGGAACTGGCTCCGATCTGAGAAGGTAACAACATTTGATGGAGTTAAGCAGTTAATGATGTTGGAGCAGTTCTTTAAGATCACGGGCGGTGATCTAACTTTGAACTTAAAGGAGAAAAACCCAAGAACTCTAGTCGAAGCAGCAGAAATGGCTGATCGACGGCTGTCGTTGATTCGGGGTTGCGGGTCCTCACAGAAGTACGATACAAGTGCTAGGGACCGTTATCCTCCCCCTCCCCGTAGCAATGACACATTTAAACAAAAGAGCAATGAAACTAAAACTGAATCCAAACCTAACACCACGCCATATGAGAAAAGTCAGGGTCTTTTTACATCACAGTATAAGCCGAAACCGAAATTTATGTGTTTTAAGTGCCACCAGGAGGGTCATAAGGCAAATGAGTGCCCTAGTCGACCTCCTCCGGCAGCCGTGTCTTTTGCTCACGGCATTGGAGTGTTCAAGAGGACATCGGAGTTTGTTAGAGGCAATCCTTCCGAGGTAAATACACTGCCAGTGCAGAAGGATCCGGAAGGCTTATTCCCTGTCCGTGATGCCTTTAGTGACCACAGGGGACTCGGTTGTGTAGAGTGGGGGGGTAGAAGACATGAGGTGAGAATTTTGCGTGACACTGGGGCATCGCAAACACTGTTGAGAAATTTCACTGGTAAACCTGTCAATACGGCGCGGGAGGTTGTGGTTCAGGGAGTTAATGCGACAAGGTCATACCCGCTTGTAAGAATGAAGATGGAAGTTGATGGTGTGACTCGGGACCTGGACGTAGGAATTGTGGAGAAGTTACCTGTTGGGGGCGTCGACCTCCTTCTCGGCAACGACTTTGCGGGACCTACTTCTGAGGCTCCACCCTTGGTCGTTGCCGAGAAGCCGGCCGACGTGAGTAGGGAGGAGCAGGAGTGGGTTGAGAAGTGTCCGGTGCAACCTATGGCGTGTGTTGTCACCGGAGATCTTGCATCCAGGGAGTCACATTCTGGCCAACAGTCTTTAGATCAGCGGAGGAAGGGTACCGAGAAGGGGTTGAAAGTTGATGCGGTTGAGAGTTTAGTGTCAACGGACCTTCTCGGGGACTCATTATTAGGACCACATTTCGAGTCTGGAGAAGACCCAGTAACTGTTCCTGAAGGGGCAGAGGATGGGCTTAAAAAGACGAAAGAGTTGAAGGAGGACAGTGATGCACAGTCGGGAGATGTAGCAACAAGGTACCCTGATGCGTACCCTATGAGAAATGGGTAGGCGAAGACGGTGGTCCGAAGCTTGCTAGTGTATTTTTCCCGGTATGGTTACCCGCAGGGGATTCAGTCAGTCCAGGGACCCAACTTCACTTCTAGCCTCTTTGTTCAAGCAATGCCGCAGCATGGGATTGTTGGGGTTGTGTCATCTGCGTATCATCCGGAGAGCCAGGGTGTGTTAGAGCGATGGCACTCAGCCTTAAAATCTGTGCTTCGTTGTTGTTGCTTTGAGAGTGGGATGGATTGGGATCTTGGCCTGCCCTGTGTTTTGTTTGCTGTGCGGGAGGTACCTGGGGAAGGTTTGGGATTCAGCCCTGATGAGCTCGTCTTTGGACACCGTGTCAGAGGGCCTCTCCATATGGTTGAAGAAGTATGGGAGGGCGGAGAAAAACCTTGTTCTATGCTCAAGTGTGTCCTCGACAGTCGAGAACGGATGTTGCGCAGTCTGGAGTTGGCTGGCCGTAATTTGACTAGCTCTCAGGCCCTCAGGAAGGACAGGTACGACCTCAAGGTTGAACTCAGGGAGTTGCACGTGGGTCAGGAGGTGTTGATTCTACTGCCCCTTGTAGGTCACCCCTTATCCGCGAAGTACGCTGGTCCTTATAGGGTGGTGGAGGAGCTATCAGACCTGGATTACTTGGTAGCCACTCCAGACAGACGGAAGCGCAATCAGTTATGTCATGTTAATCTCGTAAAGGAGTATGGGAGGCACCCCCCTGAGCCTCTCACTGTGCCTGTGATGACGTTTAGCAGTCAAGGTGGAGAAGGAGAACGGGACAGTCAAGCTCAGGTGGAGGATAACTGGAAGGATAAGAAGTTCAAATGGGCGCCTGAGTGTGAGAAAGTGTTTAGAGAAGAAAAACACCTGTTGTGCACTCACCCGATCCTCAGGGCCCCTGACTTTAGCCTACCTTTCCAACTAGCAACGGAGGCTAGTGGTGTGGGGGCTGGTGCCGTCCTTGTGAAAAAGGACGATTATGGGCTGGAGCATCCTGTTAGTTTCTGCTCGGAGAAGTACAATTCGGCCCAGGGGAGCTGCTCTGTTGTCGAGGAGGAGCTGCTGGCGGTTGTGCTTGCGCTGGGGCATTTCGAGGTCTATGTTCCAGCCTATGGTCAGGTCGTTGTAGTTTACACAGATCATCACCCTCTCAAGTTCTTGGACCAGTTTCACAATCGGAATATGAGGCTGACCAGGTGGTCGCTAAGGTTACTGGTATATAACCTGGACATACGCCATATTGCCAGTTGTGACAACGTGGTTGCAGATGGTCGTTCAAGGGTATATGATCCTGGGTAGATTGACACACGGGTAGCCTCCTGCTTTAGTTTGAATAGTATTTTGAGCTTGGTGCTTGTTGGCTCGCGGTTGTAGCCCAGCGTATTGGGTCGTAAAGCAGGAGTTGAGCGTTTGGTATAGAAGAAAACACTAGGCTTGCCCCTATAGGGCAGCCGAAATAAACAAATTAAAAAACATAAAAATCAAATAAAAACTCTTTCTTTGATAGTTGAATTTTTTCAGTATGTTATAGCAGTAATTCTGAGTTGCACTCCTCTCAGAATGCTGGGCTAGAGAAGCTCGCTCTTGAGGAGCATAACTACATATAATTTAACCTATTGTGTTGGGGAGGGTTATAATTTTGTAAAATGTTTTGTTGAGGAACTGTGCCAGATATTTTACTGCCGCTGGGTGATGGGAAGTAGAGAAATAGCATGGGTTCTAACCATCAGATTTTTGTGAGCCTTGGGCCTCTGCGAAAAATCTTGGGGGGGGGTGTGACGTTAACCACTCCGTTAGAACCGCATGGCTTGTCCTACAGTGACTCGCTAGGATCGCCAGGACAGTGGATGTGGTTACAGTTTATGTATTAGGGTGTGCTTTATTTCATATGAAAGCTCGTGTCATGGGCAGTCCAGAAAGGCTCTTTGTTTTCACCCATGTCAAGGCTTTATATATTTAATTGTAAAGTATATGTTTTATCCTTAACTAGTAATGATAGGATCAGAGAGAGAGAGAGAGTAGAACAGAGTGAGAGGATCGCGTAGTGTTTTGCTATACTCGATGACGTCATAGCTGGCTGGCCTCGTGGGGATTGGTTGAGGGAGTTCTTTACCATGCTTGGTGACGTAATGTTTTGCTAGCTACTTTGGTAGTGGTTAGAGGACTTGTTACCGCTTTTTTCCCACGCGGCTCGACCTAGTGCGAGTATATATACAGCCTCCTCGCCACTCTCTCCCTCAGATCTGGTTTCTAGAACGCATCTCTCTTATCCCTTGACACCTGTTCCCCGCTCTGCACCTGAGAATCTTTTCCTCTGCCTACCTCTCTCTTTTTCCATATCTTTCACCACCTTTTATTAATACCATATCCCCTCTGGTTAACTCTGCAAAATCAGCTTAATGCTGGCCAGTTGTATTGTGCGTTAAGGTCTGATATAACCTATGTATGTTTAGTTGTTAAGATAAGTTGATCACGAAGCATTGGTTGGCATTCATATTGTTTAGTACCGCTTCCTATAAGTATTAGTGTTCTGCTGGATTAGATAATGCTAGACTAGGAGTCTGATATTATAAGATATTGTTTCCTATGAGTGCTGGCTTTAGTTAAAAGCTGCACGACATACCTGAGAACTGGAGTTGATTGAGTAAATTCTAGTCTGTGTGCCATTGAGAGTGGAGCATGCACGAATGAGGGCTTTTTGCCTATACCATTCTGCACTGTTCTAAGCTCATTGTTTGTCTTTGAGGTACGCCAGGAGAATGCTTAATACTTCGGTATTAAGGTTTCTCAAGAGAGCTACCCTTCCCTATAACGTAATAATTGACGCACAGACTTGAGATTTGCACTAGGCTATGCGGCATGCCATGCGCACCAGTATCTCGTATCATTGACTCTAGCTAGACTTTATCAGTCACCGTAGACATTAAGTATATTAACCTAATTACTCTTTTTATGCATACCCATTTATGATTACACAAGCATTTCGCAGCCTAGTTTGATGTATTGAGACACAAACGACTTAGGCTCTTTTTGTTGATAGGAATACTGCATTGTTGTGGCGATCATTATTATTGTTGTAGTGTTTAGGATATTCTTGGCTCCGACGGCATTATATATTCTGCCTTTTTGTGTGCATAGCCTGCACGAGCATTGTTCCGCTGCCTGCCTTTTTGGGTTCCATTTCCGATACGAGCATCTTTATAGCATCTAACATTTAATGAAGATTCCTTGTTGGTGTTGAAGGACTTTAGTGCACTTTCTTTCATGCAGGAGTGCCTGACATTTATTGATTAAAGTAACGTAAGCTGTAACTTCTCTTACCACCTTACTTTGCATACCATAACCAAGCACCTTCGGTTATAGGTAGTAATAGGCCGTTTTCACATAACATTAAGCCTAGAGTAGACGCACATTTATTGAGAGTTTGATAGCCTATTGTTGCATATAGAACTCGGAGAGCATTTGTGTTCTTTGTTCACTGGGAATATACATCAGAGGTTGGATCTAGCGCTTTCCGTTGTAGCATTTATGCCATTACTAGTCCAATGAATAAGAGCCCTGATATATTTAAACGTCAGTCGTAACGCGCTCTTCGTATGGTTTGTTCTTTAGGCTAGGTATCATTTTGGTAACTCTACGCTGAACTCGTTCTAGCTTGTTTATGTCTTTTTGGTAATAAGGGCACCAGCATTGAACGCAGTATTCCAGAAGAGGGCGGACTAAGGAATTGTAAAGGGTTAGGATAACGTCTTTGGATTTATGCTCAAATGACCTGCCTATAAAGCCAATTATTTTGTTTGCCTTCTTAACAACTTCTGAACATTGTTGACTCGGTTTTAGGTTACTCGATATTGTTACTCCCAGATCGGTTTCTCTGTTTACATTCTTAAGCTGAGTGCCATTCATCGAATAGTTTGCTTTCTCATTTAGGTATCCGATATGTAGTACTTTACATTTATCCGCATTGAAACTCATTTGCCAAATTTGGGCCCAATGTGACAATTTATCTAGATTGTGTTGCATATCGTCAACTTGATCTTTAGAGAGTACGCTATTTGCAATTTTTGTATCGTCAGCAAATTTTGAGATTGTACAGGTGAGACCCTCATCTATGTCGTTGATGTAAATTAGAAAGAGAATTGGTCCTAGTACCGATCCCTGGGGTACCCCGCTACTTACATTGGTCCATTTAGATGCCTTACCGTTTATGACTACTCTTTGCTTTCTGTCGCTGAGCCAATTTTCTATCCATTTCAACACACCGTCTTGTATTCCATGCGCTTTTAGTTTTAGCAGTAAACGTTTGTGGGGAACTTTGTCAAAGGCCTCTCAGTGGTGGAGACTGTGGTAGTGGAGCAATGGTGGAGATTGTGGTGGTGGAGATGGTGGTGGTGTTCGACCAGGTGCGATTGACACGTACCGAAAGGGTTCATTTTTTGACCTGACCCACGGTCAGAAAAGGGACCCGACCCTATCCTGTGTCAATACCAACTGATCAAACACCACCACCATCTCCACCACCACAATCTCCACCATTGCTCCACCACGGCTCTACCACAACCTCCACCACCACCACCGCTCCACCACTCCTCCACCACCACCTCCACCGCTCCTCCACCACTGCTGCTCCACCACTACCACCACCACCACCATCACCGCTCCACCACCACCACCACTACCTCCACCGCTTCTCCACCACTGCTGCTCCACCACTACCACCACCACCACCATCACCGCTCCACCACCACCACCACCACCTCCACCGCTCATCCACCACTGCTGCTCCACCACCACCACTGCTCCACCACCACCACTGCTCCACCACCACCACCACCACCTCCACCACTGCTGCTCCACCACTACCACCACCACCACCATCACCGCTCCACCACCACCACCACCACCTCCACCGCTCCACCACTCCTCCACCACTGCTGCTCCACCACTACCACAACCACCACCACCACCACTGCTCCACTACCACCACCTCCACCGCTCCACCAGTCCTCCACCACTGCTGCTCCACCACCACCACCACCACCACTACCACGACCATCACCACCTCCACCATGACCATCACCACCACCACCACCTCCTCCACCTCCACCTACTCGTGGTGACAGAAATTTTGACTGTACTTACTCTGACACTGCTGACACTGCGGAGATTCCCTCGTGGCCACCAAGTGTACAGTGCTTTTGCCAATAAAAAACTTACCTCTCAAGCACTTATCACCAGTAAATTATCGAGCAAAAATGCACAGGGGGGAGCATTGCGACATATGCTCCACCAGTTATGAACGTTTTTTCACTAACAAACACTAATACAAGTAAGATACACTACTTGAACTGATAAATGGCATTATAATCCACTCAATATTATATGAAAGTGATCCACAAACAAGCGAAACGTATAGGCAGAAACCATGGCCCCTCGTGGAGCCCACCACCTTGCTCACGTACACCAGAGACTAGCATAACACATCACTAACATGGTTATTATACCCTAAACAAGCCTAACACAATAATCCATCGATAACCCAACGATATAGCACTTCGTTTGGGTTATATTAGGGCGGTAATACCAGCCAGGCTGGGCAAAATGGTGGCCCCTTGGTTTAAAGGGCTGCACACACCCACCTAGTAGGCTGGCTGCTGGGAAGAGACTGACTGTTTCTACCCCCGCAGAGCCCTCACAGGGACGCCAGGGGGTTGCTAGATATTTCCACATGTAGATCTAACTTATGGAACTTACCAGCCAAAAGACCGGCTCAATAGCGTCATAAACTTATTTTCTGGCAATATAATAAGTCCATATGACGCGGTAGCGTCATATGAGTTTTTGGTGCACTCTGCCATATGACGCGGTAGCGTCATATGAGTCTGAAGGAGTTAATAGGTTGAGCTGAAGACAATTCTATGTTTTCCGGCTCCCCTGGTAGTTCTATCACCTCTGGTGTTGGCGGCCGGGGGGAAGTAAATGGTTCCGGCGGTGGCCACACCAAATCTGGGACTGACGAGGATATGATATCTATTTGGTCAATTTCCCTGTCCTGAACATTAACTTGTGAGGGTTCTGATTGTCTCCAGATCCCCCGGCTTAGTGCCGCGGGTGGCTGGGAATCCTGTATCACCTGAGAGTTATCAAAAATTTGATATGAGCAAGACTGAGAACCCCTATACTGATCCGCTAACACTCTGTTAACCGGGGGACCTTTACGTGGCACATAACTTAACTTAGGAATGGCGAATGTAAACTCTTGTGACTCACTCAATGATTGTTCATCCCTGTGACTAGACTCCATCCCCTCCGCTCCTACCTCTGAGCCGTCAGATTGGACATTAGACGTTAAAGAGGTAGGAGTGGAGGGAGATGGCCGCGACCCCGGCAATCAAATCACTACCAAGTAAACCTATTGAACAAATATTGGAACCTCAGAGTGTACTGTGACGTCACGCTCCAGGACCAAGGCCATTCTCGGTCAAGGTCCCTACAGTCGTACATGTTTACAACTTGGAGTAGCTGTTATTATCTATTTTACCATATTTTCCCATCGATTTCTGTTGTGAGCAGCTGAATATCGAATTACACAGTCTCTACTAATGGGCAAACCAAGAGTGTGTGCGATATATGGCTGTTCTCCTGGAAAAAATGACACTAGAAAATTTCATAGCTTCCCAAAGCAGGAAGAATTCAGGAGATGGTGGGTTCAGAAGTGTCGCAGAAAAGACCATATCAATGTAAATAATGCTGCTATCTGTGAAGTACATTTCAGTAATGATCAGAGAAGAAGAAATTAAAAATATGAGCTGCTAGAAGAAGAAGAAGGTTGTCCGGAAAAACTCAATTTTTCTGTCACCAATTTTCCCCTGGATTTTTTTTATTTTTCCCTGTTAGTTTTCATCAATATATAGTGTTTGGAAATAATTACAACCCTCGGAGAAACCGTTTTCCCTATTATACAACGATCTTAACCCTCTCACGTTCTTGACGCAATTTTGAGCCTATTAGGGATACTTTATAGCCTTTGTTACCATCAGGGGTATTTAGAAACCTTTAGTTTAGTTACTTCAACCTCTGCAGTTGTTTTTAAGTTAGCTGTGGGCAGAAAACTAATTTTGGAGAGGTAATTATAAGAGTAAGATAACTTTATTTAGTATTGCTAATCTGGCAACCTCTGCATCATATGGTCGTGAGAGGGTTAACTCCTTCAGACATTTTAAGTCCCAGTAAGTCCGAGGAGGCGCTTGACATGGCTTTTGGGTCTTGAATTTGGCTCATGAGTGTTGTCGAAGCCTTACATTTTTCTCGATTTCCATCCACCAGAATGCTGTTTATTGTGATGTATCATATGTCAATGGAAAGAGAAATATATATAGTACAAGATAAGAAAGAAAAAAAAATGTAAATAAATCGAAATATGAAAGTGTAAATGAGTCCGGAATACAATTATTTCTCATGCAATTGTCTTCACACCGTCTTATCTCTAAATTGTGAGTGATGACCATATATTTTGTTTTGCTCAATTAATAGTATTTTTTCTCCTCTTTCCAAATCTGAAAACAAAAATTGTTTATCTTCAATAGTTCTCAAGCAGTGACCGAAAAAAAGAAAACATTATTTTGATTTATATGGTTTATAACATTTTCGATTTATTTCATTGCTACAAAGTGTATGGTTAAATTTAGGCTGTATGAATACAGCAAATAATGCTGATGAGTATAAAAGAAACTAGAAGTTCCTAGGACAAATACTTTTTGCGCTATGAATAATTGAAATGAAGAGCCAAAATGCGAATATTTACGCTTCACCCGTCTCTATTCCGGCGATGCTAGCCGGGTTCCGAACTGTTCCCCACCTCGTGGTTGCGTTATTTACTCGGATACGTATATAACTGTTTATATCACCGTCATCGGAAAATTATGCTCTTTCTAATGGTGAAAACTAAAATAATATAGCGTAATTGGTTCGCGAGCTATGCGCAATTGTTTCCATGCAGTGACCGAAAAAAAATATATATATTTTGATTGATATGGTTTATAACATTTTCTATTTATTTCGTTGCTACGAAGTGTATGGTTTTAAATTTAGGCTCTATGAATACGGCAAATAATGCTGATGAGTATAAAACAAACTAGAAGTTCCTACAACAAATACTTTTTGCGCTATGAATATTTGAAATGAAGAGCCAAAATGCGAATATTTACGCTTCACCCGTCTCTGTTCCGCCGATGCTAGCCGGGTTCCGAGCTGTTCCCCACCTCGGCGTTGGTTTATTTGCTCGAATACGTATATAACTGTATATATCACCGGAATCGGAAAATTGTGCTCTTTCCAATGGTGAAAACCAAAATAATATAGCGTAATTGGTTCGCGAGCTATGCGCAATTGTTTCCATGCATTGTTATTGTTATGAAAATATATGAGAATGTTTATACAGTTGTATATCTTTGCCACAATATACAACACTTATATAATTTTCCTTGCCAATAATTGTATAATGTTCATAGAAGACATGTCAGTCATGAAGGTTGTTAATTTTACTTACCTGGTAGGGCCACAACCCTTTCTAACGAGAAGGGAAATGGCTCCTGGGTTGACACTGAAAAAACAAAATAAGAAAGTCAGGTTATCTTCAGGTAATAAATTCAGAAATAATTCTATTGTACACGTAAATAAACTAAAGTAATGCATATATATATATATATATATATATATATATATATATATATATATATATATATATATATATATATATATATATATATATATACAGTATATATACAGTGTATATATATACAAGGTGTCAAACAAAATATAAAGAATGGTAAATGGTAATGGTAATGTATGTGTGTGGATATATTATATATATATATATATATATATATATATATATATATATATATATATATATATATATATTTATATATATATATATATATATATATATATATATAGGGGAGGTGTGGTGGAGTGGTCTTGCCACTGGCATGGTAATCCAAAGGTCCCGGGTTCAAATCCTGATGTATCAATGGGAAGATATTATTGGGATGGAATTTGTGCTGTACCTAGTGTCAGTGCATTACCACAAGCCCACTGAAACGTCAATAAAATACCCTCATTGTTCCCTGATTAAATAGCACTGTATGAATATTCCCATATTCAAAATATGCTATAGGGGTGCAATGCCTGGTGAGTTATCTGCTCAACAGGTGGCGTTGTGTGTGTAAGTGTGAGAGTCCGAGTGTAGGGGGTGAGACAGTGAAGCACAGGAACGAGGTGGCTTCAGAGATGGGGTCGTTTCGGGCCATGAGTGAGCACCGTGCTTCATGTGAAGGCAAGATGGCAAGTGCTCGTTGTACTCTACATGCTTCACATGTCTCACTCCCTAGACTGGAACAAGACCTCACAGGCTTCACTGTTCATTGTAAAGCGGTGAATGTTAAGGCTCTCAGCCTATGCCCGAGAGGAAGTAAGTTGGAATATAGAAAAAAATAAAAAATAAAAAATAAAAATATATATACAAGGTGGCAAAACAAATAATGGTAAAACAATGTGTGATTGAGTGTATTTATATATAGCATATATATATATATATATATATATATATATATATATATATATATATACTGTATATATATAAGGTGCCAAACCAGAGAAATATGTGCAAATTTCCAAGCCACCAAAGAGGTACTGCACTTGACTCGTTATTTTGTTAGAGTGGTTTCCCCAGGAGGCCTACAGTATATCCACTGTAGTGCAAATTCTAGTAGAAATTGACTTGTGCTTTTTTTTTTTTTTTTTTTTTTTTGTTATGATGATGATGATGATGATGATGATGGGTGAATGAAGGTGGGTGAATGAAGGTGGGCCCCGAACCTCTGAAGTGATGATTGAATGAATGAATGAATTATTGAATGATTGAATGAATGAATGAAAGGGTGATGAAGGTGAATGAAAGGGTGATGAAGGTGAATGGAAGAATGCATAAAGACTGAATGAATGAATGGGTGATAGTGATTGGAAAGGAATAATGAAGGTGAATAGGAGAATGCATAAATGAATGAATGAATCGTGCAAAGATCCTGGCTATAGGACATCTGCATGGAGTTGATGGTACTTGTTGAAGCAACCATTGACATCGATGCAGAGGCAAACGAGGCAAGACTTGCATCGAAAGCTTGTGTCCTTGCAAATTTGGTCCTTCGTGTAACACAAATGGCACCGCCTTCGCTTCTTGTCAGGGATCTTCTCGAGAACGTGTTCCAAGTTCCTGTTGTACCGGTCATGGTCCAGTACAACAGGACGTGGCTTGGAACCCCTTCCTCGAAGAGGACCTCTCCGACAGCCTCTTGGTGCCTGAGCCCTAGCTTGAACGTCCATTACTAGTGGAACCAAGTTGGCATCCATGACGGGTGCTTCCCGAGCGCCACCAGCAGCAGCAGTTGCACCCGGTACTACTGGTGCGGGGGGGTCAAGTGGTAGGACATCCACTTGCTCCTCATCATCAGTAGCATCGTCCGATACTGGTGCCGCCTGGGGTGCATTCTCAGCGAGTGCTCCCCCGACGGCAACAGCAGCAGCAGCAGCATCTGGACCTGGTGAGGGGGGGGGGTCATGAAAGAGTACTCCCCCAATGCCTCCACCAGCAGCAGGAGCACCAGGAGGAGTGCCAGGATCATCAGCAGGAGCGGCTGGGGAGTCTGGATTGTCGTCCGATGGGGGTGACCCAGCTGAGCTTCCGGAGGATTGCCGACGCCGCCTGCCTCGCCTGAGACAGGCGCATGGCTCGTACTGACCTTCCGGCAAATCCTGTGCACGCCGGATGCGTCTCCCCGACAAAGGCCACTCTGCAGGGTTGAAGTACAACAAGGAACGGACTACGCTTTCCTGGAACGCCAGCATCGTCATCTTCCTGCGGGGGTTGCACTTCTTGAAGAGTATGAAGGCATTGAAGAGGGCCATTTGGATGAAGTAGAATATGATCTTCTTCGTCCATTTGACCGTCCTTCGCTGGATGGGGTAGTACTGGATCATCTGATCGAAATGATCCACCCCACCCATGTGGCGGTTGTAGTTGTCAACACAAACAGGTTTCATGATGTTCTTGCGACTTTGCTGCCACCTGCCTTGTACCTTCTTCTTGACAAAGGAATGCTTTGGAATGGTGCTTTGGTCGTGGAAGGTGGACACCATGTTGACAATCCGTTTGTCTTTCCAAAGCATCACTAGGGTTGTGCCGTTGTTCATCGCCTCTATTGCATCGTCTTCCAGTGTCGCTGCATGGGCAATGTCGCGCAACCGCTTCGGAGCCCCTCGTGCAAGCCTCAGTGTGCCACACACATAGATCTGGTGGTGTGTGAGCATGTGGTGGCACAGGTCAACTGAGTTGTAAAAGTTGTCCATGAACAACTTGTAACCCATGCCTTGCAGGGACTCCGTTAAACCCTCAACCATTTTCTGGAGAGTTTGACCAATACCAGTGTAGACTTGAAAGTCATACACGAAACCAGTCATGGACTCTGCCAGGATGTACAGCTTGATGGCGTACTTCGTCGGCTTCATCGGGTTGTAGCACTTGAATGAAAGGCGACCCTTCCACCCAAGGCAGCCTTCGTCGATGAACACCTTCCTCTCCGGGACGTAGGCAAGCTTGAAGCCAGCAAGCAGGTAGCGCATCACCGTGCGGATCTTCACTAGCCTGTCTTTGGTCTGCTTGATGACTGCCTTGCTGTTGAATGTGTGGAAATTGCTCAGCAAGGCTTGGAACTTGGTGACCTGCATGGTCTTGCGAAATGTTGGGTAAGTATGGAGTCCATCATTTAACCAGTAGTGACGCACAGTGGAGAGTTTGTTCACACCCATGAGGAAGTATAGGCCAAGGAATTTGGCCATGTCCTCCTCACTGAATGATGTCCAGAGAGAACCAACGAATAAGGCATATGCGTTGTTCTCACTCACCAGGAACCTGAGCAGTTCTCTTGTAAAGAAGAGCTGGAAGAACTGCAGTGGTGTCACTGGTGCTGGAACCCGCAAGCCAGGGGTTCCAGTGAAAGGATCAACGTTGGGTGTGAACGGGTCTGAAGTCCACTTGTGATCTTCAGCATTCACGCTGGGGGGGCGTGGAGGAGCACGTACTGGGAGAGCACCACGTCGTCCGCCTGGACGACGTATGTAACCTCTGCGCCCCCTGGGCCTACCACCTCGGCCCTTCATGGGCCCAGATTTTCGGCGGGGAGGGGGAGGGGGTGGGGGGTCGTCTTCTGCGGAAGATGAAGGGGATGGGGGTGATGGTGGATGTGATGAGGGTGATGGAGAAAGTGCTGTGGTGGAGTCAGGCCGTGGGGGTGATGGTGGATGTGATGGAGAAGGTGCTGTGGGTGGATGAAGTGGGGCAGGAGGAAGCCTTTGTGGAAGCTCCTCATCGATTGCCGCAGCAATCTCATCGTGCATGATTTGGCGATGTTCAGGCGGAACAAACGCCATGTAGCGCGCCTCGCTGCCCCCGCTGTTACCCAAGGAGATCAGCGAGGGAGAGGCTACGTTAGGAGACAGGACATGTGATGGTGGGGTGTTTAGACTACCCACCGGCAGGAGTGAAGCCAGGATGCGGGGGCTGTCTGAAATGTTGCTGGCCGGTGATTATACGTGAGGTAACAAGGGACCGCCATGCAGGGTGCATCGTGAAGCAGGAGAAGAAAAAGAATAGAATGATGTGTGGAAGTCCGGGAATGGTAGTGGTGTGAAGCATTGAGTGGATGGAGATGGTTGTTGTATGAAGACATGAGTGGATGTTGATGGTTGTGGTGTGAAGACATGAGTGGAAGTTGATGGTTGTGGTGTGAAGACAT
This sequence comes from Paralithodes platypus, assembly GCA_032716605.1. Classification (NCBI taxonomy): domain Eukaryota; kingdom Metazoa; phylum Arthropoda; class Malacostraca; order Decapoda; family Lithodidae; genus Paralithodes; species Paralithodes platypus. Next base: position 13,063,831 of record CM064482.1, read on the forward strand.
GAGTGGATGTTGATGGTTGTGGTGTGAAGACATGAGTGGATGTTGATGGTAGGATGGGTGCTGGTAGGAGGGGTGTGGGTAGGACGGGTGGGGATGGATGAGGTGGGGCGATGTGTAGTGATGTACGGGGTAGGGGGACGGGTGTTGATGAGCGGTGAGGTAGGGCGATCGGTGTTGATGAGCAGTGGCGAGGTAGGGCGACGGGGGTTGATGAGCAGCGGCGAGGTAGGGCGACGGGTGTTGATGAGCAGCGGCGAGCTAGGGCGACGGGTGTTGATGAGTAGTGGCGAGGTAGGGCGACGGGTGTTGATGAGTAGTGGCGAGGTAGGGTGACGGGTGTTGATGAGCAGTGGCGAGGTAGGGCGACGGGTTTTGATGAGCAGTGGCGAGGTAGGGCGACGGGTGGAGTTTGTGGAGGTGGAGGTGGAGTTGGTGGAGGTGGAGTTTGTGGAGGTGGTGAAGGGTCGCCCTCAATGAGAATCCTCCTCCTCTTCCCCCTGGGCGGTGGAGAATGGGTCAAATCATCATCATCCGTCTCACCCGTCTCATCCGTCCACTCCTGATCGCTCCCCTTGTCGTCATTTGCTCTCACTCTCACTGCTGGACATGTCGAGGATGGTAGCAAGGACAGAGGCCAGCTGGTGCTCCGGGATGGGGTGTTTCCTACTCATGGCTAGTCGACTAGATGTGTAACTGATCTGTAATGGGAGGGGGGGGGGGGGGGGGGAGAGGAGGAGTATAAAAACAAATACAAAACAGAAAAAATAAATAAAAATAATATATATACTGTATATATAAATCTACAATTAGAAAAAAAAAATATATATATATATATATATATATGGGGGGAGGGGGAGGGGGAGGGGGAGGAGGGGGAGGGGAGGAGTATATAATAATATATAATAAATAGATACTAGCCTAGTAATATTTATATGGGGGGGCAGGGGGAAGAGGGGGAGGGAGAGTTAGGGGGGAGGGGGAGGAGGGAGGGGAGGGGGGAGGGGGAGGGAGGGAGGGTGAGGGGGGAGGGAGGGAGGGAGGGGAGGAGGAGGGGAGGGAGGGGAGGGGGGAGGAGTATAATAATATATAATAAATAGATACTAGCCTAGTATTATTTTATATGGGGGGCAGGGGGAAGAGGAGGAGAGAGGGTTAGGGGGAGGGGGAGGAGGGTGGGGAGGGGGAGGGAGGGGAGGAGTATAATAATAAATATATAATAAATATAACTAGCCTAGTAATATTTATATGGGGGGCAGGGGGAATAGGGGGAGGGGGTATAATGGGGGAGGGAGGGGAGGAGTATAATAATAATATATAATAAATAGATACTAGCCTAGTAATATTTATATGGGGGGGCAGGGGGAAGAGGGGGAGGGAGAGGTTAGGGGGAGGGGGAGGAGGGAGGGGAGGGGGGGAGGGGGAGGAGGGAGGGGAGGGTGAGGGGGAGGGAGGGAGGGAGGGAGGGAGAAGGGAGGGAGGGGGGGAGGGGGGGAGGAGTATAATAATATATAATAATAGATTACTAGCTAGTAATATTTATATGGGGGGGCAGGGGGAAAGAGGGGAGAGGGGTTAGGGGGAGGGGGAGGAGGGTGGGGAGGGGGAGGGAGGGGAGGAGTATAATAATAATATATAATAAAATAGATACTAGCCTAGTAATATTTATATGGGGGGCAGGGGGAAAAGGGGGAGGGGGTATAATGGGGGAGGGGGGGGAGGGCATACATAAATACATAAACACGAATTATATTTTATATATATATATCTATATATATATATATATATATATATATGGGGGGAGGGGGGGGGGGAGGGCGAGGGGGGGGGCGGGGGAAATAAACATACATAAATATACATAAAAACGAATTATATAATATATATATGGGGGGGAGGGGGAGGGGGAGGGGGGTATAATGGGGGAGGGAGGGGGAGGGGGGTATAATTGGGGAGGGAGGGGGAGGGGGGTATAATGGGGGAGGGAGGGGGGGGGTATAATGGGGGAGGGAGGGGGAGGGGGTATAATGGGGGAGGGAGGGGGAGGGGGTATAATGGGGGAGGGAGGGGGAGGGGGGTATAATGGGGGAGGGAGGGGGGAGGGGGTATAATGGGGGAGGGAGGGGAGGGGGTATAATGGGGGAGGGAGGGGGAGGGTATAATGGGGGAGGGAGGGGGAGGGGGGAGTAGAATAATAATAATATATAATAAATAGATACTAGCCTAATAATATATATTGTATATGGGGGGAGGGGGGTATAATGGGGGAGGGGGCATAATAATAAAAATAAAAAACATAGTATATACAAGAGATCAAGTGACTGTCTGGGGAAGGGTCACTCAGGTCCAGGTATCCTATTGGGAGGTGTGAATCCAAGGGAGTGGTATTCGAAGGTGTGAAAACCACCACAACTACCATCACCACCACCACCACCACAACTAACACCACCACCACAACTAACACCACTGTTTTGACAGAAATGTGGAGGCATATAAATACAGTATATATAATATAATATATATTATATATATATATATTATATATATATATATATATATGTATAAATATACATGTAAGCATATATATATATATATATATATATATATATATATATATATATATATATGTATAATATATACATGTAAGCATATATATATTATATTTATATATATATATATATATATATATATATATATATATATATATATAATAATAGGGGGAAGGGGGGGGGAGGTGGGGTATTGGGGAAAAAAAAAAAAAAAAAAAAATATAGGCTACTCAAAAAAAAATTATTTATATATAAAAATATATATATATATAGTCTACCCCTAATAAAAAAATAAAAGAAAAATATATAAAAAAAAAAATATATATATATACTGTATATAATTATATATAATTATATATATATATATATACAGTATATATATATATATATATATATATATATATATATATATATATTCTCTTTTAAACAGACGAGGTTAAAGGCAACAGCAGTTTCAGCATTCAGTATTTTATAGTTACAGCTTTCAATAGTTCTAACAATTTTCCTCTGGGGTTCAGAGATGAGGTACAACAGGTTAGCAAAATTCACCATCTTGCCCTAACTCGTGCCGACCTAGACCAACAAACTACCATACTCGACAAAGAATCAGACCCCAGAAGACTAGCTATTTTAGAAGCTCTATATATCCAAATGCTCAACCCCAGCTTCTACAACCAAACACAAGACCTTCAAATTCTTCCTTCAGGCAAGCGCTACAGGCATTCTGCCCTCCTTCCTCTCGCCCTGTGCCCCCTCCTTTACCTTTCCGCGCTCAGCACACAACTGACAACACCAACCAATCACAGCCACCCACAGCCAACAACCAACCACCGATAAGATTTAGTGCCCGTCTCGCGAATAGACTGCCTTCCACCAATGAACAGCCACCCCACACCCAGTGGGGTGGCTGTTCATTGGTGGAAGGCAGTCTATTCGCGAGACGGGCACTAAATCTTATCGGTGGTTGGTTGTTGGCTGTGGGTGGCTGTGATTGGTTGGTGTTGTCAGTAGTGTGCTGATCGCGGAAAGGTACGGGAGGGGGGCACAGGGCGAGAGGAACGAGGGCAGTATGCCTGTAGCGCTTGCCTGAAGGAAGAATTTGAAGGTCTTGTGTTTGGTTGTTGATGCTGGGGTTGAGCGTTTGGATATATAGAGCTTCTAAAATAGCTAGTCTTCTGGGGTCTGATTCTTTGTCGAGTATGGTAGTTTGTTTGTCTAGGTCGGCGCGAGTTAGGGCAAAATGGTGGGGGGCTTGATAGTGATCTTTTATAGCGCCAGATTGAAGGTGGAGGGTTAGTCGACGGGAAAGGCGAGTCTGTGTCATTCCAACATAGGATAGGGGTCCACAGTCCCCAGAGGTGCAAATATGCTGGTATATCACATGATCGTCTTTTGGTTGGTTGGTGGAAATGGGGCGGTTACGGAGGACAAGGTTGGAGGTCTTAGGAGATTTGTAGTAAATAATGAGTTTTATTTTATTGTCAGGGTTGGTGGGGAGGACGTTTTTGTGAATTATTTCTTTCATAATGGATTCGTCTGTTGTGTGGTCGGAAGATATGTAGTTTCTGTAGAAAAATGTAATGTCATTGGCCGGGTTGGTGCTAGGGGGGTCTTGTTTGTACCATTTTTCTAGGTGGTGGTTGATGGCATTGGTGACGTCAGTGTTGGAATACCCATTGTTGACTAGGACCTGGGTGAGCCTTTCCAATTCATTGTGTGTGTCATTCCAGGTGGTGCAATGGGTGAGGGCTCTCCTGACATAGGCGGCGATGGTGGACTGATGGTATCGTTTAGGGCATTCACTTTCCCCATTAAGACATTGGCCATTGTTAGTAGGTTTGGTGTACACCGTAGTTTTGAAGCCATGGTCGTGGAGGGAGACAAGGAGGTCGAGGAAGGGTAGATGACCATCGGTGGTTTCTTCGTATGTGAAGTTGAGTCCGGAGGCGGCCATGAAGCGCTGCTGGAGGTCCCTGAGTTCGCCCAGGTCCTTCACCCGCACGAAGATATCATCGATGTACCTGCAGTAGACAGTGGGCCGGTGGGCAGCCAGGAGTTCCTCTTCGATAGTTCCCATGAAGAAATTGGCGAACAGAACCCCCAGGGGGCTTCCCATCACTACACCGTCGATTTGCTGGTACATATTCCCGCGGGGGCAGAGGAAAGGGGACTCCTTGGTACATAGTTCCAAGAGCGTCTTCAGGGCCTTCTCCGGGATGTCCAGGGGGGGCGTATTAGGGCAGTGGTAAACTCGACGTAGGATAAAATCTATTGTCTTGTCAACGGGCACGTTGGTAAACAAACTCTCTACGTAGAGGGAGGCGATGATGTGGTCGTTAGCAGGGGGGGCATCTCGTAGAATTTCAAGGAAGTCATAAGCAGAGTTGAGGTTGTATTGCCGAGGAACAAAAGGGGTGAGGAGTTTGTTCAGGGCCTTGGCGGTCTGGTAGGTAGCAGTAGGGATCTGTGATATGATGGGGCGGAGGGGGTTCCCGGGGGTTCCCGGGGGGTCCCGGCTTGGAAATGTAGTGGCAATTTAATATTATATTAACCTCACCAACACCACCATAACGCCGGACCAAGAAGACCTACTGAACAAAGGCTTAAATTGCCACTACATTTCCAAGCCGGGACCCCACCGAAAACGCCTTGAAATTGAAGTCCTACTGGATGACATCCTACGATCCCAGAAAGACGGCAAGATCACCACCACCCCAGCCCTACAACCCACCCTACTAGCAGAAGCCGCCAAAACCAGGGGATCCCACCAAAGCAAGCTCCTCAACGAACACCACTTCAAAGCCGCTAAACAACTTAAAGAGAACCCCAACATCATCATCCGACGAGCTGATAAGGCCTCCTGCCTTGTGATACACGGAAAAGAAGAATACCTACGGAAAATGGACGACATTCTTAGTGATAAAAACAAATTCAAAAGGATCACTCGCAATCCTACTGACGAAATAAATAGGAAAGCCAACACCACCATCACTGCTATCAACGCCAAAGCCGATGGCGTACACCTGAAGAAACTCATCGGCGAATTCACCCCAGGTTAGGCTTACGGTACTATAAAAACCCACAAACCCGGGAACCCCCTCCGCCCCATCATATCACAGATCCCTACTGCTACCTACCAGACCGCCAAGGCCCTGAACAAACTCCTCACCCCTTTTGTTCCTCGGCAATACAACCTCAACTCTGCTTATGACTTCCTTGAAATTCTACGAGATGCCCCCCCTGCTAACGACCACATCATCGCCTCCCTCGACGTAGAGAGTTTGTTTACCAACGTGCCCGTTGACAAGACAATAGATTTTATCCTACGTCGAGTTTACCACTGCCCTAATACGCCCCCCCTGGACATCCCGGAGAAGGCCCTGAAGACGCTCTTGGAACTATGTACCAAGGAGTCCCCTTTCCTCTGCCCCCGCGGGAATATGTACCAGCAAATCGACGGTGTAGCGATGGGAAGCCCCCTGGGGGTCCTGTTCGCCAATTTCTTCATGGGAACTATCGAAGAGGAACTCCTGGCTGCCCACCGGCCCACTGTCTACTGCAGGTACATCGATGATATCTTCGTGCGGGTGAAGGACCTGGGCGAACTCAGGGACCTCCAGCAGCGCTTCATGGCCGCCTCCGGACTCAACTTCACATACGAAGAAACCACCGATGGTCATCTACCCTTCCTCGACCTCCTTGTCTCCCTCCACGACCACGGCTTCAAAACTACGGTGTACACCAAACCTACTAACAATGGCCAATGTCTTAATGGGGAAAGTGAATGCCCTAAACGATACCATCAGTCCACCATCGCCGCCTATGTCAGGAGAGCCCTCACCCATTGCACCACCTGGAATGACACACACAATGAATTGGAAAGGCTCACCCAGGTCCTAGTCAACAATGGGTATTCCAACACTGACGTCACCAATGCCATCAACCACCACCTAGAAAAATGGTACAAACAAGACCCCCCTAGCACCAACCCGGCCAATGACATTACATTTTTCTACAGAAACTACATATCTTCCGACCACACAACAGACGAATCCATTATGAAAGAAATAATTCACAAAAACGTCCTCCCCACCAACCCTGACAATAAAATAAAACTCATTATTTACTACAAATCTCCTAAGACCTCCAACCTTGTCCTCCGTAACCGCCCCATTTCCACCAACCAACCGAAAGACGATCATGTGATATACCAGCATATTTGCACCTCTGGGGACTGTGGACCCCTATCCTATGTTGGAATGACACAGACTCGCCTTTCCCGTCGACTAACCCTCCACCTTCAATCTGGCGCTATAAAAGATCACTATCAAGCCCCCCACCATCTTGCCCTAACTCGCGCCGACCTAGACAAACAAACTACCATACTCGACAAAGAATCAGACCCCAGAAGACTAGCTATTTTAGAAGCTCTATATATCCAAACGCTCAACCCCAGCATCAACAACCAAACACAAGACCTTCAAATTCTTCCTTCAGGCAAGCGCTACAGGCATACTGCCCTCGTTCCTCTCGCCCTGTGCCCCCCTCCCGTACCTTTCCGCGATCAGCACACTACTGACAACACCAACCAATCACAGCCACCCACAGCCAACAACCAACCACCGATAAGATTTAGTGCCCGTCTCGCGAATAGACTGCCTTCCACCAATGAACAGCCACCCCACACCCAGTAGCTCCGCCCACCTACCTATTCTTGATCCTCGAATTTTGTATAAATATGTTGCTTTGTCCTTATTCTAATCATTACCTGCCCATTCCCTGAAGATGCAAGATGTTTACTTGTGAAACGTTGGATCCACCATGAATTTTGCTAACCTGTTGTACCTCATCTCTGAACCCCAGAGGAAAATTGTTAGAAATATTGAAAACTGTAACAATAAAATACTAAATGCTGAAACTGCTATTGCCTTTAACCTCGTCTGTTTAAAAGAGAATATATATATATATATATATATATATATATATATAATTATATATAATAGAGTTTGGGGTGGGGGACATTTATAATAATAATGTTGGGTATAATAATAATAATAATAATAATAATAATAATAATAATAATAATAGTAATAATAATAAATTATAATAATATAATAAAGCAAAAATATAAATGAAATACAAATATAAATACTTTTTTATGGGTGATCCCATACACAGGAATAACAGGTATAATAATCAATAATAATAATAATAATTCAAATAATAAAATAGGCCTAGCCTAAACACAAAAATAATATAAATAATAAAATGGTGGTGGTGGTGGTGGTGGTGGAGATGGTGGTGGTGTTGACACCAATAGGGTTGGGTTCATTTTCTGACCTGACCCACGGTCAGAAAAGTGACCTGACCCACGGTCAGAAAAGGGACCCGACCCTATTGGTGTCAACACCACCACCATCTCCACCACCACCACCACCACCTCCACCTCCACCACCATGACCACCACCACCTCCACCACCATGACCATCACCACCACCACCACCACCACCTCCACGACAACCACCACCACCTCCACCACCATGACCATCACCACCACGACCACCACCACCACCACGACCATCACCACCACCACGACTATCACCATCACCATCACCACCACCACCACGACCATCACCACCACCACCACGACCATCACCACCACCACCACCACGTCCACCTACTCGTGGCCATCACCATCACCACCACCACCACCACCACCACCTCCACCTACTCGTGGCGACATAAAATTTTTGACTGTACTTACTCACACTGCTGAGATTCCCTCGTGGCCACCAAGCCGTATATGTAGAGTGCTTTTGACAATAAAAAACTTACCTCCCAAGCACTTTCCACCACTAAATTATCGAGCAAAAATGCACAGGGCTGAGGGAGCATGGCGACATATGCTCGACCAGTAATGAAAGTTTTTTCACTAAGAAACACTAATACAAGTAAGATACACTACTTGAACTGATAAATAGCAATATAATTGACTGATATTATATGAAAGTGATCCACAAACAAGCGAAACGTATAGGCAAAAAGCATGGCCCCTCGTGGGCTCCACCACCTTGGTCACGTAGCCTACACCAGAGAATGCTCGACCAGTAATGAATTTTTTTTTCACTAAGAAACACTAATACAAGTAAGATACACTACTTGAACTGATAAATAGCAATATAATTGACTCGATATTGTATGAAAGTGATCCACAAACAAGCGAAACCATGGCCCCTCGTGGAGCCCACCTTGGTCACGTACACCAGACTAGCATAACACATCACTAACATGGTTATTATACCCTAAACAAGACTAACACAATAAGCCATCGATAACCCAACGATATAGCACTTTGTTTGGGTTATATTAGGGCGGTAATACCAGCCAGGCTGGGCAAAATGGAGGCCCCTTGGTTTAAAGGGCCGCGCACACCCACCTAGTAGACTGGCTGCTGGGAATAAACTGGCTCTCTCTACCCCCGCGGGGCCCTCGTAGGGATGCTAGGGGGTTGCTAGATGTTTCCACATGTACATCTAACTTATGGGACTTACCAGCCAAAAGACCGGCTCAATTGCGTCATAAACTTATTTTCTGGCAATATAATAAGTCCATATGACGCGGTAGCGTCATATGAGTTTTTGGTTCACTCTGCCATATGACGCGGTCGCGTCATATATGTCTGAAGGAGTTAAGACATGCCGCCCGATAGTGGGGAGGGCTATGAAGTTCAGGGAAAATGAGGGGTTAAAAGCGTAACAAAGACATTAGCCTAACCTAACAACCTCACCTAACCTATCTTAGTATTATGGGTTACCCCGCTGATTGGGTAACAGTGCAAAAAACACAGTATTATGGGATTTATGGGACATACCCTACTCCGCCACTGAGTGGCAGTGGGAGGGCCGAGAGGTTCACAACAATAACATGAGTGCGGCGGCGGACGCAGTGTTGCCATATTCTAAATGCAGAATTATCGTATTGTGACCATAAAATTATGGAATTTGCACCAAAATTATCGTACACACTAATATATATATATATATATACTTACTTGGTCATACTTGGTAGAATTCCGTCCTCTGTGGACACAGCTAAAGTGGACCTCCGCTGCAGCCAGGCAGCTCCGCAACTCCCTCGTTCCGTCTATTTACTATCGAGTTGGATGCGGTGCTGGGATATCCTGGTGTTGGGGGCTCGTCTGGGACTGTGGCCAGCCATCGGTCCAGCTGACGCTTGAAGGATATATACTGTATATATGGTCAATATACAGGAGACGCAACAATATAGGTAGCAAATTTATAATGGCAGTTTTGGGTTCCTATCATCATATGCTTCATTTCTATATACTTTTTATCCCCGGGGAATTTTTTTTGGGGTTTTTTTCTTTATGTTTTTCTTGGATTTTTTTTTTTTTTTTTTTTATTAACCTAACCTAACCAAAAAACCTAACCTAACCTAACCTAAATGTATTTGGGGGCTATTAGGTTAGGTTAGGTTAGGTTTTTTGGTTAGGTTAATGACCAAAAAAAAAAAAATCCCAAGAAGAAAAATGAAAAATCCCAAGATTTCTTTTTTTTTCCCCGGGGATAAAAAGTATATAGAAATGAAGCATATGATGATAGGAACCCAAAACTACCATAAGAAATGTGCTACCTATATTGTTGCATCTCCTGTACATTAACCATATATATATATACAGGTATATAGGGAATGTTTGTTCTAAATGGCGTGTGTACGAATCGGTGCCGTCTATAGGAAGGCTTGACAACCATGTTACGAAAAAATTCCATTTTAGTACCATATATTTTTATTAGGTTTTGCCGAGGGTTGAAACTAATTTTAATATGATGCTTAGAGCATATAGATTCCATATCTGTCTTCAAATATGTCAAAATAATTGGTGACAAATAAATGGAGTTATACTGGTTGTCCTGTGCCCAAAAATTATAGGGATCTAAACCCTGATGCAATTCCTGATCAGAATTTACCAACTACAACCTCCTGTGGCCCTGCTGTTTCTGATGTTTCCTGTGAACTGGACGATCTTCCCAATAGTAAAGGTAAGTACAAGATATGAACATGAACTTATGAAATGCATTGTTGATAAACTTGAAATATAGCCTAACCAAAGCCTAAACTAATGTTGCTTCCCCAATTATTAACTCGACAGAGCATAGGCTAACTTAGGATTAGGGCTATATGTTGGTTATTGGTAAAACATTCCTTGATTTTAACTTTACTTTCAATAGAATGTATCTTGTAATGTCTATTTAGCCTTTTTTCAAGTTTTATAATGTGCTTTAATAGCCTAACATTGAAGATTAGCCTAGTTAGGCCCTATCTAGCTTAGGCCAAGTTTGCCTGTGTTGTATAGGCTATTTGTAGTTTTACTAGACTAGACCACAAATATAAAACCTTCCTTAAGACCTAAACATACTATGCTGAGTATAAATAGGTTGATGTAGATGTAGTAGAACTGTTGAAGAGACAGAAGAGAAGGTAAATTTCTATAAGTGTACCATAATGAATTTGTATAGGCCTAGGCTAAGTAAACATGACTTTTCTGCTAGCCTATATCTTCATGTTATAGCCTAGCCTATGTGTGTTTTGATAATTTATTGGTAAGATCCTGTGTAGCGGGTGGAACTGTTTTTGAGATGCCTATTTACTAAGAAACATTGAACAATATCTTAAACCTAACCTAACCAAAACCTAACCTAACCTAACCTAGTATATTAGTGGACTATTTATGAATGTAAAATGTTAAAATATATTGTAACATTACCAAATGGTTGAGATATAAATACAGTTCCTCCCGCTACACAGGATTATACCAATTTATTTCTTAAGGAAATCTTCATTATAGAGATAGGCTATAGCCTACCATGACCCATGAAGGGCCCCGATACTGGGGATTCGGGGAAGGCTATGAATATCAGGGACAATGTGGGGTTAAAGTCTTAATGGTGTAAACAAACGATAATAGGGCTAGGCCTACAGCCTATTTTTGATAATACTTTGCCCAGGTTTTCTTGTTTTTTTCAATAAAGGAAACCCCAAAATTGGAGAAGCCGAGCCAAGTTTTGTCAAAACTTGGCTTGGATTTACAGGATTAGGCTAGGCCTATTACAGTAAAAAACCCTCATGGGATACATGACGGGATGATTGGATCAATTTGGATGAACCATCACCCACCCGTGACTTATTGAAATAAGCATCTATGCTGCCAGTAGGGGGCCTAACTAGGGTAAGAGGGGGCAGAAGTACAGTATAACCAATTTCTGCATATGCTCACCTATTTCACATAACTTTCCTCATTGAAACGTCCTGTTTGAAAATATTATAAAATATTTAGCTCGTAATGGTGCACTTATTGAATAATTCCAAAGAGAATAGGCTAAGTCAATTTTATTTGTTAGGCCAAATTATTTTGTTACTGTCCTAGGCCTATCATTACCCCACTGTCCCCACACACCCCCAGCACTAATTGTCATCATATACAGTATACCCCCGCCCTCTCGGACTCATTTTACTCGGAAACCCGTACCGTACTTTTTTGGAATGGCATCTCATGTCGGACATGTCCCTGTAGATCTCGGCGAATTTCTGAGTTAGACAGGATTTGTGTCCGGTTTACATTATTCTATTACTAGGTTTTAAGTGGTTGTAGGATAAATTCAAACCTGTGCCTTTTAACTATTGTGTTAATATTAATGGCAAGAATGTTAAGTGCGGGCGTACCGCCATCATTATTTATACTACGTGTATTGGCATCGGATCTTTACCATCATGTTCCCGTCTATTTTGACTGCCTTTGGATATAATAATATATTGAGGGGGGCTTTGGCCCCCCTCACTCCCCCATGACATATTATCATCATCATATATATTGCCAGCAGGGGGAAAATAACTGAAAAAATCGGCGTCAAAAATAGACGCGAACTTACCACAGCGATCGACAAATGTAAACATGACGGCGGGGGAGGCGTCGGACCTTTGCAATCATGTTCCCGTCTATTTTGAATGCCATTGGATACAATAATGTGTTGAGGGGGGGCTTTGCCGCCCATCACCCCCCCCCCATGACATATTGTCATCATCATATATATTGCCAGCAGGGGGCAAATAACAGAAAAAATCGCCGTCAAAATAGACGCGAAGTTAACCGCGGCGATCAACCTATATAAACATGACGACCGTACACCCGGTAACTACATCCATCCCATATTAATTACTATGTAGCCTACTGTACTGTCCCTGAAAACATAATAATGTTTGCATGTCATTAATATGATGCAAGGACGTCTTCACTTCCATACTGACCACTCTATTTCTTGTTAATGCTTTCAGCATTCCTACAACCCTCTTCTCCTGTTGCACCCTCTCCCGCACTTCTTCATCCATAGTCCCATCTTTACTCAACACTGCCCAGATACTTAAATGAACTGACAATCTCCATAGCCTGAACGTTCAACTTCACCTCACACTCAGTGGCTTCACCCCTTTCGAAGACCATACCGGTAACCTTGCTCTTCCCCGTATTTACCTTCAGATTCCGTTTTTCGCACACTGTTCTAAACACATTTACCAGACCCTGCAACTCCCGTTCATTATCGCTCAACAGAACTGTATCATCAGCAAACATCAGTACAGGTAGCTTCCACTTATTTCCCTCCCTTATCAGTGATACACCAACATCCACGGCTCTTCCTTGTATTTCTTTTAGGACTCCATCCATATATAGGACAGTAAACAACCACGGGGACATCACACACCCCTGTTTCAACCCAACATTCAGGTCAAAGAACTCGCTCTGCTCATTCTCCACACGTACTGCCGCCTTTGCACCCTCAGACATGCTCTTCATTGCTTTCAGCAACTTGCTGTCTGCTCCGTATATTTTAAGTACCATCCACATACCTTCTCTATCCACTCTGTCATAGGCCGTCTCCAAGTCCATAAAGGCAACATACACCTTTTGTTGCTTCCCCAGATATTTCTCCACAACACAATTCAGGGTAAAAATTTGATCTACACATCCTCTTCCCTTCCTAAAACCGCCATGCTCGTGTGACTTATTGTCATCATCACATATATTGCCATCAGTGGCCAAATGACAGAAAAAATAGCCGTCAAAATATACGGGATCTTAATTAACCGCGAGCGATCGACCAATGTAAACATGACGACCGCACGCCCGGATTCTACATCTTTCCCAAAATAACCGTTGGTCATCATATATAATGCCAGCATAGAGAAATAAAGGTAATATTTTACCGTGTGACAGCCAAGAGTTTTAACACATATTATACCCTATATACCGGTAGTATTTTTATTTTTATTTTTATTTATTTTTTATTTGATATACTGTACGGCGTCGTTTGACAGCAAGATATGCAGGAAATTAGTAGCCTACAGTATTTACCCATTTGCCTGAATACTACATCTGTACCAAAAATGAGGTCAACAGTAAACGGGTGCGGTGCTACATTAAACCCGTCCGCGAGACCATCGTTACCCTCACATATGATTAGGCTTTGCATTATGAACACATACTGGTACGGTACTGTAATACAAATAATACAGGAATTCAATATATAATACCTATTCAGGCTTCAGTAAGGGGTTAAATTCAAACAACCTTCCATGGTGATATTTGTATGCTCTCGGTCACACCTGTTACACGTTAATTTGACCATTACCATCATACTGTATATACTAAACATGTCTTTTTTTACAGAGTGTGGCAGAGAACACCGGGATGGACGTGTACGCAAGAGATAGCAGACTAGAATCGCCAATGAACTACTCTTGTCAGGTATGATTATTACAATTTGCGTACCATTCAAGATAACCTACGTAACCTTACTTACCATATATTTTTGTATATATACATGATTTTTTATAGGATTAAAATGTTTTATTGTTGTTTATCATTGTTTAAGTGGAGGATTTGCATTAGCTTACCCATGACTCCAACAATCTTAACCCATGAACTGCTGTCACCTGTGTAAATAAAAAAAAGTAATAGTAAAGAACTGTTGGTGCACATTTATGACTTCCATATTATTGCCGTCGATTCCATTTCCGGTACTCCTACCTGTGAAGCACAATGTACATCCTGGTTACTAGTCAATCACCTATCAAGATGTGCACAATGCTACAGGTTAGAAGCGCCTGTGAGTTCTTCAGAAAGTTGGGAGGGTTATGAAGATCCAGGGATACTGTGTGGTAAATTGTTCAACCCATATAAATTTGTCATATACAGTAGGGTACTTGAAACCCAAAATAACCCAAGGCCTAACTGGTCTTTCAGCACCATGGTTTTAACTCTTGAAACACATAAATCACCTCAAATGTGGTCAAGTACCTGTATCCATAATTTTTACCCCCTAAAAAAGAAGGGGTGGGGGGTGAGGAGTGGAGGATGTGGTATGGAGAGATGTCACTACTGTACTTTGTATCGGTTACCCACTTTGGAGATATTTCCCATTTTTTTTTTTTTTTTTTTTGTACACTTATGTTTGAATACCGGGCTTCAAGTGAGGCATGTAGCAGTTCTTGGGTTAAGACACCCTCTCACTAGTGGGGAGGGCTATGAAGAGCAAG
Source organism: Paralithodes platypus (assembly GCA_032716605.1). NCBI lineage: Eukaryota > Metazoa > Arthropoda > Malacostraca > Decapoda > Lithodidae > Paralithodes > Paralithodes platypus. The sequence goes on from CM064482.1 coordinate 13,078,983, forward strand.
GAAAATGTGGGGTTAAATAGGAAAATCAATCAAGAATTTGCAATAGTGAATGTTATCTCCCGTACTGGTATACTGTACACAAATCACCATGGTCTGTACTACGTGTTAGGCACTAAACAAGTGTTTCCCACAGTTTTGTTAATGTACAGTATATTTCAGATGGAGTATCGCTGCCATCTAAGCATCCAAGAATGGACTGCCCCAGAGAGGAGACTGCCCCTTCTTCAGAAACTGCCAATGTCCAGGATATGCAGCAAAAGATCTCAATATCCACCACTTCATCAGTGTACAGTTCCTTGGATTATCTACTACATGGTAAGCTCAAGCTACAATCATGGCCATTCTGTTTAGCATTTCCCTTGGTACCGTACTTCATCAATTACAACTCTGGGAGGGAGTAGATTACATGGTACCGTCTTGTTCATCTTGGGTATTGTCAACACTTGTTGCACTCTATATATCTGTATCTATTGCCTGACGCCGTGATCCCCGAAGGGGTGGCCACGAACGAACCACCCCCATGCACCTCTGTCCCCAGGTAGTCGACGCCCCTCCCCCCAACCAGCACCGCCTTTGTTCATATACTTCCTCACTCCATCCTTCCACCTCTCTTTCGGTCTACCTCTCCCTCTCTGTCCCTCCACCTCGCTCTCGTACACCCTCTTAGTCATTCTCTCGCTTTCCATACGTTCCATATGGCCGAACCATCTCAAGTTGTTCCTTTTCACACTTTCCAGCACATCTACCTCCACACCACACCTCCTTCTTACTTCCTCATTAGTCAGTCTATCCCTCCATGTAACTCCGCACGCACTTCTTAAGTAATTCATTTCCACTGCTCTCACTCTTGGTCTGAGTCTCTCAACCAACGTCCATGCTTCGCTTCCGTAAGTCAGTGTCGGGATTACCACACTGTCATGCAAGGACTTCTTCACTTCCATACTGACCACCCTATTTCTTGTTACTGCTTTCAGCGTTCCTACAACCCTCTTCCCCTGTTGTACCCTCTCCCGCACTTCTTCATCCATAGTCCCATCTTTACTCAACACACTGCCCAGATACTTAAAAGAGTTGACGATCTCCATCTGTTCCTGGTGCTTTCCCCAACATCTCGGAAAATCGGGCTTCTCGGAAGTGGTCTCCCCCCAATTAGTCCGAGATAGCGAGGGTTTACTGTATATTCATGTATTCACCAACCCACCAATTAACTTACAAATATACCTAATTAATGAAATCAATGAAACTAATGAATACATGTGGTACTCCATGTTCTGGTCAGGTTTTCCTAGTTTATATAGTTATTTTGTTGTTTACATTTCCAGATAATGGTGTGGCTCCGCTGCATAACAGTAACTCCCAAAAACAAGATGGAGACCAGGACTCGGGTGGAAGTGACAACGCAGCTTCTTCCAGTGTGTTGACCGGAGTCGGATCACACGCCATGCTACCCTCTGTAAGCTATTCAGTCTCAGAAAGTTGTAGTACACAGAGTGACTTGAAAAATGAAATAGAAGCACTGCAAAATATACTGGAGTCTAAAAAGTGTAAAATTGAATGTGTTAATGAGGAAATGAATCAAGCCAAGGAGATGATTAAGAAATGCATGGCTGCATTGTCAAAATCTTTCACCAAAACACAAATGAATCATATGATATCTGGACAAAATATAAGGGAATGGACAGAAGAAGATATAATAAATGCTCTTGGTGTCCGTAGTCTTGGCGTGAAATCTTACAGATTCATGAGGGAGTACTTAAATATCCCTCTGCCAAGTATTTCTACTTTGAACAGGCGAATGTGTGACATCAATGTAGAACCCGGTATCCTCAATTCAGTTTAAGATTGATGGCAATTAAAGCTCAATCTTTTACAGAAGGAGAACGAGCATGCATCATCTCTTTTGATGAGATGAAAATTGATAATAAATATTGTTATGATAAAAGCTCTGACAAAATATATAAGCAGCATCAGTCAGTTTAGGTTCTAATGGTTAGAGGAATTCTTGGGAAATGGAAAAAACCTATATATTATGATTTTGATGCTAGAATGACTAAGGATATATTGTTAAGTATTGTGAAGAAACTTGAGGTAGCTGGCTATCCAGTCCATGCTACTGTTTGTGATCTAGGTGGTGCCAATGTAGGTTTGCTTTCTTCTCTAGGAATATCAACTTCAAAACCTAATTTCCCAAATCCATTCAAGCCACGTAGAGTAATCCATGTCTTTGCAGATCCTCCACATTTGATCAAGTTGATTAGAAATAATCTTCTTGATCACACCATTCAAACTCCAAATGGTGAAGTAAATGCTAAGCCTCTTCTTGAATTGTTGAAATATCAGAGAGGTGAATTTAAATTGGCTCCAAAAGTATCAAACTTTTCCTTGCTTGTGAAGGGGCCGGACCGACAGAGAGTTAAAACTGCTTCACAGCTACTTTCAGAAACTACATCTAAAGCGCTGAAATATTTAGGTGAAAGTGATATAGTCCTTCCTTCAGGTGAAAAAACAAGTTTCCTTTCTACTAGTAATTGGGATGTGACAGCTGAATTCATTGGTCTTGTTGACCAATGGTTTGATGTCATGAATTCTGCTAGTGTCAGAGGAGATAAATTAATGAGAAATGCTTTTAGAGCAAACAAATTACAACTTGATGTGCTCCATAAGATCATAGGCATATTTAGCTCGACAAAAGTTTGTGGCAAAACATTCCAATTCATTAGAGGTGTCTTGTATTCTTCCAAATCTCTCATCAACTTGTTCCATGACCTAAAGTTGTCTTATAACTTTCAATATGTTATAACAAGAAGGTTGAACCAAGATGTACTAGAGAATGCATTTGGAGTTTTAAGACAGATGGGAAGTGCACATGATCATCCAGACACTGTTAGCTTCAAATACAGAATGAGGCGCTACATTCTCAGCCGTAAGCACATACTTGTGGCTGTTAATACAAACACAACCGTCTCAAGAGATGATGTGTTGATTGCTGAAGGGCTAAAATGTTTTATAGCTAACAGTTCGCCAATAAAAAAGAACAACACTTTCCAACAGCCTGAATGTGAGTCTGATGACTGTATCCTTACCTCTGAAATGGTTGATGAAGATGACAACCGCCCAGAATTTGTTTTGCCAGAAAATGAAGTTGAAGGGTTTGAATATGTACTAGGTTATGTGGTTGCTAAATTTAGGAAACAATATCCCTTTTTAGAAAGTTTTGAAGTGAAGGAAAATGATTGGTTTGACTACAAAAACAGAGGAGGTCTTTATCGAATGGCTCCTATAGTGAAAGACCAATTCAAAAAAGTAGAAGAAACCTTCAGGAATTATCATGGAGACTCTTTGGTAGAAGGTCATAGAGCGGTTTTGGGCATGTTAGAGAAGGTTCATGAAAGCATTGATAATCCTAGAGAAGTGATTGAATTTTACATTAGGTGCAGAATTTATTTTAGAATAAGAACACTAAACCAAGCTCTAAAATTGGGGAAATCTCGCCCCAAAATAAATAAAATTAAGAAGCTTGTTGTGTGCAAACCTGGTACATGAATTGTAAAAGACTTGGCTTGCTCTAGTACTGTATTATTATGTTTGTAAAGAATCATATACAATGTATACATACTAGTACAGTATACGGTACGGTACGTTTAAATCAGACAAATAGTATTTCACATGGTATATTATCAATATAAACCAATAGAATGGTATAAGAAGTTATATTGACCTTGTAATATTTCAGTAGTAGATTAATTAAATGGTAAAATGTGGGGTCAAAGGCAATGCGGGAGCTACTGTGACCTGATAATGAGTAGTGCGTATGTGTGGTAGGTCATAGAGCAGTTTTGGGCATGTTAGAGAAGGTTCATGAAAGCATTGATATCCCCGTTTTGACGGAATCAAACTGACAAATCCCCGTTTTGACGGACATTCACCCTTCTTTTCCGGGGACGGAAGCGCGTCATTTAGAGGTCCGACAGAGAGGGTTTACTGTAGTTTCATTGATTTTTCATTAATTAGGTTTATTTGTAAGTTAATTGGTGGGTTGGTGATAATATGAAATGTATAAATATTGTACTTTGTAAACATGTCTAGTTCAAAGTTTTATTTCCCCATTTTTTTTTTTAATTATAAAAATATAAAAAGAAATACATGGCCGATGTTTTTATTTGTTACCTACTGTATGTTATTAAAATGCCCCAGAAGGAGAAGCCCACCACAGAAGCCACGAACGAACACCACACAGAAACACCCAAAGGAAAGGTCCACAGAACGAAAGAACCAGCTGACCGAGCCAGCCAATTCAGACAGGCCCAACCTCGCAGGGCTAAGCAGCTCCAGGCCGCACCTAGATACCCCTTCTAAACTGACCATTTTTCCACACCTCACGTACACTACCCCCTCGTGTCCTACACTCTTAACTACAAAGATGATGAACAGGAATATACATTCATATTAAAAACACCCATGGCCTGTCCCTATGTTGAGCCAATGCCAACACATCAGACAGCCATAATTATATCAATGTATGTTCTTACATCCGAGAAGTAGATGTTATATATCTTAGAAGTTAAAACAACCACGCCTGTCCCTAGACCTCGTATATCACTTCCCATGACGAGTATATATATATATGTAACCCGTGCTCAGTCGCCCCCTTGCATTGTTCCTCTAGTAACTAAATGTCTCTATAATATTAACTGCCACCAGTATTGATACGACATAGCGGCACTGTCCTTGTGTCGTATTGTGCCAAGTACAGATCAACCAGGTTTCATCACCTTATTAGGACGACGACTATAATGTCGTCGTTCATCGATGTATGCAATCCTTAGTTTAAGTATTAATATTAACATTCCCTAACATCTTGTCTTGCCAGACTAAGCTTCTGAAGACCCATCGCCCCATAAATCTATGTATTCAATCCTTAGGTTAAGTATTTTTAGCCGCCATTCTGTTCACCTTTTTCCATTTACTTTTCCACAATTGTCATACGTCTTCCCCTTGCCTCCTTCGTATCCACAGTCCACACTACGCCAATTTACTTTGTGTCATACACCTCTTACCCCAACCAGAGATTGTATAAGATAACCTTGTTACCAGTATCTGTCATAAGTACCCCGAAACAATAACTAAGTACCCCTACGAACTGCCGCTGTTGTTGGTATATATATATTTCATAGAAAACGCAGTTCCCAGGGCCAACTAATAGTATCCATAACCCCTCGGACTGATCACATAACTCTATCTTTTCCAGACTCATATACCACCCCATAGTTGCATTCCCCGGTAGCATTTGGCTAACGTATTCTACTGCCTTTTCAAACTTCCATATCAACTGCAGCCTAATGCCACCCCCACGCCCAGAGACCTTAGGGTCAAATTCCCCTATAGCCCCCTGCACTCCTCCCCTCTCATTATAAGACCCCGTGCTTCTCTACTCTTGTCCGACCTAGCCTCTCTCTCATACCTCTTGAAGATCCTTGAATTTTCCGTTGCTAACGCTCTCCAACCTTTTATATAATATACTCCTATCCAGCCTACCTTCACTTAGTAGGCCAGAACAACATTAGAACTTTACTAGCCCCTTGCATGCCATCTATTCTCTTACAACCCATTCACAACCCTGCACCCAATGGTCGTCGGTGCGAGGCTAGCCGCCTCGCCAGTAACTAACTTCTATTGCCATACTTCCAGATAAATGTGGCAGAGTTAGCAACCCAGTCTCCACCACATCCAGCAAACCCTACAATTAACAACCAGCCGAGTAAAACCAGCTAGCTAAGGCACCTTCGGTTTTGGTATTAAGGACACCCACATCTGTCTCATACACAGAGGGTTATTACAAACACTGGTGATATGGCAAGCCCCTAGCCACAGCCGCCGGACGACTATCACAGAGAGAGGGCGCCCAGCTCCCCCTTTTTGCCCACCCGAGGAGGGAGACCCCCACCCCCGCGGAGGTATACCTGGCCCCTGTTTTGACTTCTGAGTCATTGTCAGGTAGCACAGGAATTCTTCCTATCAATGAACTAACCATGCATGACTAACACCTTTACTAACCTCTATTAACTCACAATAAACCATTTACCTTTCTTGCATTCTGATCACTAATTTAGCACCTCAGCTATACCATAGAATGAAGATTGAACAATCTAAGAGAGACGCTCGTATCACAGCTGTCCCCATCCTCCTCGCAAAGTAGATCCAGTCTCTCTCCCCTAAATACTTCCAGTATAGCCAAAATAGTACCTCTTACTAAGGCTCAGTTATATGAAAATATAAAGCCTTCCTATAGCCATGTGCCACAACAGTAAATACCATCTTACCTAGTCCCCATATCTATGAGAGCTCAAATAAGTCCATAAGACTCGAGATCCCTACTGTCTACAGTGTCCAGAACCGAGCCTATAAATCTAGCTCCCGCCCCCAGTCAAATCACTTGAAAGCTAGACACCAACCAGGGGTCACTACCCTGCAGTTAACTTCTAGCTCTGCCCTTGTGTTGTTCCGGAGTTGAGATTCCAGAGCCGGCAGACTCCGTGGCAGATTTGGATAGAAGGACCTGCCCACGTATTTGAGAACTTCACACATATGGACCCCCTGGACGGCCTCGGAACCAGTCGTTAGCCCCCAACATCATGAACGCAAGATAACCAGGACCAGACCCATCAGATACTACCCAAGATTCCCTTTATCAGTACTACATATTACTGTGCTGTTTAGAGATTCACTAATTAATATTTCTACGAAGTGGCTATCTCTTTGCCCCAGTATAATTCATATAACCATTCAATTAGGAAGTGCTAAGCGTATCAGTGTTCAATAATTAACAGGCGATACTAACTCTCGTAATCAACCATATACCCAGATATTATTACCTAGAAGGAAACCCTAGTGATATCTGAATGTTCGCCCATTGATTTGCGTTCTATGTATTTCTGAGACAAGAATATAAAACTTAGATCAGTACCCCCTGAGGTTACTAGAATTCCCGTGCTCTAAAATACGTGTGTCTAATCTAGTCTGTGAACTACTACTTGTGCACCAGAGCTACCAGTAATAAATCTAACAGTGAATATGATTCTATAAGTAACATTGATGGTCTTCGGTATATAAACCTGTTGAATTAAAGCCAGTGAACAGAAGATTAATACCTGAACGTTGGAAGTGGGAGACTAGGCTCCATCCAGATCCACTTATGCTAGTGTTGTTTGATTCTATTATATTGTCTTGCACGAGTATTCTCCAGTGGTATATAAATAAACGTGATCGTGTAACTTGCTACCATGTGTTTCTTTGTGTTCTCTATTCCTCATATCTTGTATTGTGCATGCAGCCTTATATACCCAGTCATTTAGAACTCACATTACCCAAGTTAAACCTGTAGAAAAACAGGGCATAACAGTTATGATGATAATTAATATTGTTAGGGAGCCGGTATATATGAAGGGTCATGCCTGGATGTGAGGTGAGCAGGCATTGTGGTGTGCTACGCTACGCTGTGTGTCTGCTTGCTGTAGGCTAAGTATTGACTTGGGACAGAGGTGCATGGGGAAGTTTCATTCGTGGCCACCCCTTCAAGGATCATGGTGTTCGGCAATAGATATATTTCCCAATTAGATATGATTGACATGTCAGAAGATAGCATCATCACACGCATGAATTTCAAAGTGTATTACCTGATGTTGATTTAGATACTCTGCATGTATGGTCAGTGAATTGACAGGGGACCTTCAAAATTGATACATGCAAGGTGTTGAAGATAGAAAGGATGAATAATGAAGCCATATATACAGATGGCAATAAGTAACTCGAATGAAAAGGGCCTAATAATGATTGTCAGAAATCACTGTACTGGAAGTGTATGAAATGATGTAAGAGTATTCAAAATAAATCAATTTTTGTGTATACATCTTCAGGAGGGTGAGTGACAGAACTGTTGACTTTACTTTAATACTTGGGATGGGTGAGACATTATGAAATATGCTGGTAAGTCTTGTTTTCAAATTATAGCTAGAATGTACTGTGTGGGGATGGTTTATTCGGTTGGGTGGTAATTTTATATGCTTGTGATTTAGTTTGTTGTTCTGATGGTTCCTAGGGCTGAGGCGATGACATGTTTGTTGTTTTGTCGTAGGTCTCCTCCACCTAGGATATGCTTGATGTTGAATGTTCCTCCTTGTTGGGTTACTACACTTCTGAGATGGGTGTGGGCACTGGCAATGGCAACTGGGTCTGGCAATGGAGTAGATAATGCTCCACTGTTTCTGGGGTGAGGCAGTACGGACAATTTTCATCTTCTTGGAGTCCCATCCTGTACATATGCCCTCCTAGTCTGGTGTGTCCTGTTCTGAGGCGGAGAGCGGCGGTGTTTAGGGCTTTGTTCTTGTAGATGGAGTGTTTCCACACTGACCACTCTGACTTTATGTTACTGTATTGTGTGCCAGCTATGGTAACTTTCCACTCTTCCTTGAAGTCTTGGAGTAAGTCTTCTCTGAGGATGTTTGTCCGGTCAGTTGTGGTGTAGGATATGACTGTTGTTAGGTGGAAGGAGTGCATCCCTTTGGCTAGTCCATCCACTATTTCATTATGGAGGATGTCAATGTGGCTGGGTACCCATTGGAGGGATATTGTATATCCTTGAGAGTGGAGGGTGGTGAGGAGTTGGATCATAGGGTATACTATTTCCTTGTTTGTCTTGGTGTTATAGTTAATGGCTTGTATGGCACTTTTGGAGTCACAGCAAATGGTTGTAGGCACTTACTGGGAGGGTGGTGATCATCACAAGTACACGGAGGAATCCATAGAGCTCTGCTGTTACACTGTGGTTTGTTTGGGTAGCTTCCATCCCATGGTAAGGTGAAATTGTGGGATCCATAATGCTGCAGACACAGATTTGCTGTTGTTATTACTGGTACTGATGCGTGATCATCTGTGTATACATGGGTGGAATTTGGTGCTGGGTGTGGAGGACTTCGAGGAACTCTTGCTTGAGCTCAGCAGAGTTGTTTTCTTGGTTGTTGAGGTGATGAGGTCTGTGTGGACTGGGTGGGATGTATTCCCATGGTGGGACTGGTGGTACCATGGGGGTTGAGTGGCAACCAAGGAATATGCGTGCTTTTCTATGTATAATTTGCCCTACGCGCTCTCGGAAAGGTGCTTTATGGATGGGAGCTCCTTGAGGCTGTACTGGTACATTGCAGAGAGAGCTGAGAATGGGTGGGAAGGTGGACAACATAGGTTTTTGAGAAGTAGGTGGCACACTGTTTATCCCTTCTGGTGTGGAGGGGGATAAGATTTGCTTCACACTGAAGGCTAGCCACAGGGTTGATTTAAGGGCCCCCATTATGATCCTCATTGCTGAATTCTGTACCATCTCCAGTTTATGAAGATGGGTCGGTGCAGCTGAGGCGAAGGCTTGGGCACAGTAGTCAAGTTTGCTTCTGATGTATGCTATGTAGAATGTTCGGAGGGTTGTGACGTCTGCACCCCACGTTGTGCCTGCGATTGCTTTCATGATGTCAGTCTTTGGTTGGTGTTGTATGTCAGGTAGTCTATGTGGTCTTTCCAAGTGAGGAGTGGAGCATCAAAAATTACTCCGAGATATCTATGGCTCTGTGTAGGAAGCAAATCTTCTCCATTAAGCGTGAATCTTGGAGGTCTGTAGTTTTCTTTCTCGTGAAGATCTGGTATAGCGATTTGGTTGGGTTGATACTTAGTTTTGATTCATTAGTCCAGTTCCCTAGGATGTTGAGGGCGTCCTGCATCCTTTGTTCGGCTATTTGAGGATTATGGTCCGAGGGTATATTGTTATTTCGTCGGCGTATTGTATTGTTTTTGCTGGGTTTATGTCTGGCATGTCCGACAGGTACGGGTCGAATAAGGGGGGGCTGAGTGAGGATCCTTGTGGTAATCCTTTTTTTGATGTTATGGTCTTAGACATCTGTCCTTGAATGAATACTTTGTTTGTTCTGTTGGAGAGGGAAGACTTTAACCATTGTAGCATGTGTCCTTTTACTCCCATTTTGGCTAGTTTCATGAACATAAGAACATAAGAAACGGGAGTCTGCAGAAAGCTGATTGGCCTAAGCGAGGCAGATCCCTGTCCCACAACCCCAATTTCAAAGCCCAATTATAGGCTCAACACTCTAATACCCTGAGGATCATCTTACCAAAACGGTTAGAGATTAACGCAGGATTACGGGGGTCTGCAGAGCGCTGATTGGCCCAACCCTGCTGATCCCCCTTCACACCCAACCCTTCTCGTCCATATGCTTATCCAATTTTATCTTAAAGCTCCCTATCGTTTTTAATCCCACTATAGCACTTGGTAGTCCATTCCACCCATCTACAACTCTGTTACCAAACCAATATTTGCCTATATCTTTTCTGAAACGAAATTTATCTAATTTGAAACCATTGGTACGAGTTCTTTCGCTATCACTGAGCTTTAGTACATTTGTCATGTCCCCTTTGTTAATCCCACTAACCCACTTGAACACCTCTATCATATCCCCTCTAACTCTGCGTCTCTCTAACGAATGTAAGCCTAATTTCTTCAACCTTCTTTATACGGAAGATTTCTAATATTATGGATCATTTGTCATTCTACGTTGTACTCTCTCCAATGAATCTATGTCCATTCTGTAATAAGGACACCAAAATTGAACAGCATAATCCATCTGGGGTCTCACTAATGACAAGTAAAGTTTTAACCCTTTCACGCTTTTATGACGCAGAGGTTGCCAGTTTAGCAATAAGAAATAGAGTTCTCTCACTCTTATAATTACCTCTCCAAAATTAGTTTTCTGCCCACAGCTAACTCAAAGACAACTGCAGAGGTTGAAGTAACTAAACTAAAGGTTTATAAATACCCTTGATGGTAACAAAGGCTATAAAGTATCTCCAATAGGCTCAAAATTGCGTCATATGCGTGAAAGGGTTAAGATAACATCAGCAGTTCTGTTACTCACACTCCTTGAGATGAACCCGAGAATCCTGTTTGCCTTGTTTCGAACGCTTATACACTGTTGTCTAGGCTTCAAATCATTGCTAACAAACACCTAGATCTTTCTCACAATTCGAGTTTTCTAATTCCACATTAGCTAGTTATATTTAACATTTGTATGCATCTTCCCTATCTTTAATACCTTGCATTTGTCAATGTTAAATTTCATCTGCCAATTTACTGACCATTCGTGTAAGGTATCTAGATCCCTTTGGATCCCTTCAGCAGTAAGAGATCGTGGGGAACGGTGTCGAAAGCAGATGAGAGATCTAAATATACTATGATACAGGTCTTTTGGCTTGAAAGGGTTGATAGTATTACCTGTTCCAGGTGAAGCACCTGGTCTACTGTATAACAGGTAGGTCTGAAGCCGGCTTGTGAGGAGGGGATGAGGTTGTTGTTTTCAAGGTGCCAGGAGAGTCTTGTCTGTACCATTCTTTCTGCCAGCTTGGCTATTTCAAATACATATTAATGGACAACACCAGGAATTGTCAGATAATCTAGGTTTCATCTCTAAATGGGGTGGATGGTCAATTGCAGTAAAGTCACCAATTACTATACAGTAATGCAAACTAATATTTACTAAAATCCTAATAGATCTACCACGTCATAGCCTGTACAAATTTAGGCCAATGCAGTATATTTGCAGTATATTGATTTTCCATACAAAGCCTAAGCAAAGCAGTGATACACAAGTATTTTACTGGAGTTATATAATTCCACTTTGGCTGATCAGAGCATATTAGTAACAGCTACCTAAGCGTTTTGCAGGGTTATACAAAATCATAAATTGACATCAGATTCGCATAAAGATACTGGTACCGGTAGTAAATATGAGATGCTACAGACCTATATAGGCTAAAGTAGATCGAATTCCTATTTTATTTTGGATGCAATGCCAGGCCTATACCTTTATCTTTAGTAGGCTAGGCCTAATTACAATCGAAAGCATTTGTTCAAGGGCATCTTCGTTTTAGATTGTTTGTTGTATTGGTAATGTTAGCACATAACAAGCACTAATGTTTCCCCAATTAATTAAATAACCACGAATCAAGCTAGATGTCGATCGTTTTGGGGAAAGAGGCCGTGGCCGCAGCCGCCATGCCCATACATTTGCGCCTGATCACACTTGTATTTTGATGTGCTTTACTTAATTTGATTGTTATAACTAACCTAACCAGCTGAAACTAACCTAATGCAATACAATTCAGTACAAAATAAGTAAAAATACATCGAAATACAATCATGATTAAGCGCGAATGTAGAGGCATAGTGGCTTCGGCTAAGGTCTCCGCTCCCCACTGCTACAATAATAATACTCCAGATTTTGGAGCGAAATATGTTGCTGGTTATGAAAACGTGACAAAAAGAGGATGCAGAGACATATTAGTTTTTTAAGTTTTCATAAAGTATCGAGGAATCAGCTGCTAAATGATTTAATTTGCCATCAAGTAGCAATAACCCCAAACTATAGCCACAGTATACCTTGAGTGTGACGTCACCATTTTACAAGACTTACACACTTCGGCGCCCTCCAAGAAATTTGAGTATACAGTAGGTTACTTGTTAGTGTCTATACTGTATACTTTGCCGGCAATGGCCGTGGAAGCGGTTGTGAAATAACCGTACGTGCACTTAATTGACTTGAAGTGGACGGCGTTGAAGAAACAGAACCCTCCTTCCGGCGTTTCGTAGACCTCGAAGACTCGGCGGAAGAATGTCGGGACTGCTTCCTAGCGGATCTAGAACGTGATCTAGATTTGCGCTTCGGTGATGCACCGTCTCCTGTTAGACCAGTCGGGGGGGGGGGGGGCGGCTCGGCGTTGTCTCTTTCACTACTTGTCACTACCTGCTTGGATAGTACTTTAGATTTAACTTTGGGTTTGACTGACCTCGCCGGAGCTGGCTTAACCAATGGAGATTTAATGACTAGGTGTTCCCAGAGCTCCTCGTCATCACAATGGAGAGCTTTATGAGCAGTGTCTTTCGCATAAGCGTTTAATGTTGACTTGATCTCCTTCAAGCAAGACAATTCTCTCTTATCAAAAACCGCCGCTCGTAACTCAGAGCACACGGCACACCGTTTAGACACCCATAGTCCTCTTGAGCGATCAAGACACTGTACACATTTTGTACATAAATCGTGGGCAAAAACTGGTAATAATGAGTAAGTAGGCGTAGAGCAAAGGTCAAAGCGAGGCATGATGGAGCTAGGGACCCCCCCCTGCCGGAAACGGCTACTCCTCTGCTGCCTGGACCGCTACTACTGAAGTGATGAGACTCTGGAAATAGAAATAAAGTTAGTTATAGCCACTGCTAAGCTAACCTTCCGCTAGACCTGGTAGAAAGACCCCAGGTCTCTCCTTTTATTATACAAAATGAACTGCTTACCTGTGACTAAGCGTCACTGGCCCATACGACCTTAAGCGTTTGACTATCCTTGACTATTAGCACTAGATGGATAGTTAATTCGCTTCATGACTTGAGTCATGGTTAAGCCTCACTTAACTGTTACGCCGTGCGATAGAAGTTACTGAATGAGGCTATCGGTTCAGGGCGAGTTCACTCGGCGGGCCGAGCTGGCAAATTCTGCATGAAGGTTCGTGGTTCAGCACACCACGCCGGGACATTTGGTTGGTTCTTATCGTCTGAGACGAGAAAACGCCGGCTCTGCTGAGAGAGCCGCCGGAAAAAACGAACCAAAATTTTCAGAGGTTATGACTTGTCTGGGAAAGTCCAAACCTCCGAAAACCCCACCACATAAGCGGGACGTCTCCCAAACCCCTGAAGCATGAAAGCACACATGCCAAACACAAATATAACGGGGATAATATTAGGCTTACACATACAGTATAGAACTTAATTTATAATTCATAAATAACCCCTAGCCTATGTTGGAGACCCCTAATAAGGCTGACCATGAGGTAACGACGAAACATCAAAGTGGCAGCAACTCGACGCTCCGAAGACACAGCAGCAGCAGCATGTGGAGCAGAGGCCCGCGATAGGGGCCCAAGCGCAGATACGGACTCCAGAAGATTCCACACGACGTGTGGTAACCCTTGAACTGGAGCACCTGCTAGAAATAAACTATGCAACTACCTCATAATGACGGCCTGAAGCATGAACTTGTGGAAAGGTAGCCTCCTAAATAACTATCAAAAGCTAAAGGCGCAACACAACCCACACAATAACAAACATGGCGCGATGATCCTGGGGACACGTAGGCGCCTGTTACAATAGTACCCTAACTTACACACCTCCTGCGGACGTACCAATGGGGTAGTCTGTGCTAGCTAATTTAAAAACATGTTTAATACAACTCGGATGTATACGAATGAGCAAGGACTCACTAAAACTGATCGAACGAAGAATGAAGCCGGAGTACAGTGTAACCCACCCACACGTAACGGACGCGGGAGGAGGAAGGAAGTTTAGACGCTTAGAGGGCCACCGTCAGGAATCCACTCGCAAGAAATCCACGCATTGGGAAGCTTGAGTATAGCACTTATTAAGTTAATTTTTCTTTTTTCTTTTTTACAAGGTTTTTTCGTAGCGAGTACCCAATCATAAAGACGATTCCATAAGAGAATACGTGTTGCACTTATGAAGTTGTACTCCCTGTCCTCCGCGCGGTAGATTCAAACCTGGCGACGCGGCGTTTGAAGGGAGACTATTATACTAATAGGCATATCGTCAATGATGGGGCCACTATTAAATATAGTATTTTGTAGAAGACTATAAAGTGATGGTACTGACCAAATCGTGATAAGAAGTCTTCCTTTGATTTAGAGTAATTTGAATATATATTAAAGAGGCCAAACTCACACAAGTTTTCATGACCTTTTGTATAGCTGAATGGCAAGTATTTAAATGACTGTACTGTAATTCTTAATGTGCAACTATTTATGTTAACCTCCCCCCAAAAAATGAATTACGATGCACACCTACAATTATAAGCACATATTAAGCGATGCATAATACTAGACATTTGAAGTACATATTTTTGTCATGTGGCCTTTGGACTACAAAGGTTAATATTCTAATGATCGAACTCATACGTAGCCCATGCCCATTATTTTGTGTCTGCCAATCTTGCGGTCAGATATCAATTTAAACAGGAAGTTTGTATATTCTGGCCTTCAAATTTTTTAAATTACAAGCATTAAGTACAATGATTGAGTGCATTTGTGTGTAGCAGGAAATATAACATAGACAAAATAAACTACATAAATGTAAAAGTTTGTGCGTGAGTTTTTTTTTGTTTTTTTTGAGAAAGAGAATGATGAGGCAAATATCTATTCTGGAGACATTAACCCTTGGGATCCGGGAGGCCTTATATGAGGCAAAACGTATTTTGGTTAGGAGTCCGGGAGGCCTCATATGAGGTAAAAAGCGCGGCTAAAAATCGGCGCTAAAATAATCATAACTCGGCAACTACGCGTCGTAGCGATGTCATCTCGATGGCAGTCTACAGACAACAGATGTTCTACAATTTGCAAACAACCTGACTGTTCTAGGTGGTCTCAATCAGTAGTACTGAATTATGAAGCTTGACTGTACGAAAATGGCCCCGGACACAGCGAACCGCCTCATATGAGGGCCCCCGGATCCGGAGGGTTAAGAGTAAATGAGGTATAGGAGAGTCATGGCTTAGAAGATCGTATTAGTCTGCCTCTTTACACGACATTCATCCTTAATTTCTGTTGTAGGAACAAAACAGCTGAGGCATAAAGTCTATGAACATTCCTTTCAGAGCCTTCCAGACAAACAATGAAGAAGCTAAGATGTAAAACAAAGATTACTATAATAATATTATATATAACAATAATGATAAATAAATACATACGTACCGGTAAATTAATAAAATAATAACAAATAACATAATAAAACCAACAACATCAGGCAAATCCTTAGAATGTGTGCCTAGCTAACGGTCCTTACCTGATACAGCTTTTGTAAGAGAAACCAATTTATTTAATGTTCTTCTATGTATCCCTTCATTAATATTCTTTCCTGTTTTCTTGTCCATTCCCTCCTTTCTAAGACTTAAGCTTACTTTCTTTTGTGTGTCCTCTCTTCCTTGCGATATTCTTTCTGCTTCTACTCTGCCATCCTTCTTTTCTCCTCCCTTCCAAATGCCCAACTTCCCATTAAGGCACAGTCTGGGACTAAAGTTGTGGTATGGATCTTCAGCCAACGAGCTTAGAAACACCATGAGAGGTAAGCGAGCAAAAGAGTGATACCTGGGCTGCCAAGTATAGGATAACTACAACACTTTCGTTGTTGTTGTTGACGTTGTTGCCGAGCTCACGCCGCGTCCATATGCTTGATGGCGTTAGTATCGATCTGCATCGTCTGCATGTCATCAGCTTAGCTATATAATTTGGCAATGCATAACGTTTAAGCTTGAAATGCACACACAAGTTTGGATTCCCAATTAAGATAACTATCTTTATAAAATTGATAAATTATGTTGGGAGACGAATAAAATAATGTTGACAAATAATAGCCATTAATTTCAGCAGACGCCAGACGGACTCACGGAGGTATAGTAGGGCTGATGTTGATAATAAGTTACTATTTTCTTTATCTCGCCTGAAAGAGGGATTAATGCTGATTCTTATGTCTCACCGAAAACCAAGGCCCTCTCTTAGATATGTATATGAGGAAAGAAACGACCCAATAATTATAGTTTCCCTACAACAAGTGAAAGGTAGAGTTTGCTGAAGGCAGGCAATGTAAACCTTAGGCTAATCATGAAATAACCCGGGCGGCATATATCTCGATCAGTAGTTTTTCCTGTATTAACCCTTAACTGGCGGCGCGCAACTTATGTCGTGTGAAATAAATTTGGACTATGTGGCGGTTCATAACTTATGTCGAGCGCCATTTTCACCACGTAATGTTGCTGAGAGAGAGAGCTGAGCGGTGTGTGAGGAGCGTAGCAACTCTATGACGTCACCCACCACGGGGTGGACCAACTGAAACTGTATTATAACTTCCTCTCCCTCTTCTCACTCGCTACACAGGGAATTATGTAGGGAAATTACCTAATTACAGGGTTTTTGCACTCGTGTTGCACGATCGTTGCAAGAGAACCAGTGGTCGTACAAGGATGGTTCAGGTGTCATTGGAAAGCTCTGTTTATGCCCTTTCAGGGATATATACTTGTTTTACTCTGGGTCTTATTTAGGCATGGAAATGATCACGTAAACAACCCTATTTAGGGTAAAAACCTCCCGCGGGCGCTACGGTCAAATAGACCACCTAGCCCGCTAAATAAGGGTTAACATTATCCATGTTTACCTAATACTTAATTGTTTTTATCCAGATCGGTGTAACTTGTGGATTTGTGCCAGTGTTCAGCTGAGGAATTTGTACATCATATATCCATAAACTAATTAAATAAACAGAACAATAATTATGTATCAGTGTTATTATCCTTAACCATGTTATAACAGGGATCCGACATGAAACTACTTTTAATGATGTGTTAAACGCAATATAGGCCAATAGCATAATAATGCAGTCTGTTGTGGGTTATAATACAATTGTGCTCACAGCGGTTTAGGATATGTTTCGTGATTATATATTCCCATTACAGACATTATACGTAAATTATAAAGTATCGCTGTGGTTAATTTCAATTGTTTAATGTGAAGAAATTAATTATTTATATTCTCTTACCTCGTTGAATATATAATGACCAAATACACAAGACTAAAAAAATTCAAGTTTAAAGATAAATCACCCAAGCTTTGGTTATGACCTATCCGTACTATTGATATAAATGGGTTAATTTGATGGTGCATAAATGATATAACATTATCACAATACTCTGATGTAAACCAACTTAATCCTATAGGCCACATGTTCAATATATGTTACTGGTCGCTTTATATGTATATGTTATTTCATTGGTCACTACAATACATACTTTGTCAGTCCGAAATTACGTTTTCGCAGTTTAATTTTGAATATCCTGATAGCGAATAAACATTTCTAATTAATTTTAATGTGTTTTATTCCTCTTACAGTCATTTATGAATAGAAAATGTCTTTGTAAATGCCATATTCAAATGCGTAGAATCAACCTGAGCAACGCTTGATAATCATATAAATGCGAAAATGTAGTTTCAACCAGACTAGAGGCCTAGTATCGTATATATCATGGTAGAGTAATAGACTTATTATAGTAGAGGTAATGAAACAATTAAGTTGGTAAATATTTCATAACAAACAAACAATGATAAGGTACTATCATAACAAACAAACAATGATAAGGTACTATCATAACAAACAAACAATGATAAGGTACTATCATAACAAACAAACAATGATAAGGTACTATCATTTGGTATGATACATAACAGTGGCGATTCTGACATTAGTAAAGTGTGTAGGAAGGATTGCTTAGCCTAAAGTAAACGATCAATATTGAATACAGTAGCTGTGTGAAGTATGAAGACAAATTCCCTAGATTTTGTTCACCAATATTAGTACCGCGTCCATACACTAGATGGCGTTGGTTGCAGCCTAAAATCGGTGCCAGACACCGCTATCTATGGTATCATTTATTTTAATGGGAGACATAGGAAGTTTCCTATCTCCCTTATACTTTCTCTGCTTCAGCCATCCATTAGTGCCCGCTGACGGCATTATTCAAAACAATCCGAGATATGATATTTTTGGCTCTCCATAGATGGCTCTGTTCCATACGTCCAGGTAGCGCCAAATGTAAGCGAGGAACTTCCTGTTTCTTGGTGGATTACGATCATGGCCAATTATAACACAAACACAAACAGACACACACACACACACTACTTCATTATTTGAATGTATGGAAAATTAATGCTAAAAGGAAGCGAAAATGCAATGGGTATCCATGACAGATGTAACAGGCACACATTTCAGAGTTAGAAGTGGTGTGTGTCATTTTCTTTTATAAGTAATATATAGGTATATATCCCTATATACAGTAGTTTATTAATGCAAATAATATAACCAATAATGGGTGTTTATAATATAGGTCGTTAAATGAAGGTATAGCTAGGGCCAATATTATGTATATAAAATTGAGATTAGGATACTAACAATGCAACACAAATAATGTAAGTGAATATGGTATGGTTCATAGGAATGACAACGTGGTGTAACATAACATTAATTAAAACTAAATGTATGATATCAATGTCGAGGAACACTAAAAGGAAACAAAGGATTACCTATACAAATATTTATATACGGTATATACTGTTTACAACAATATTGCGATATATATATATATAATTCCATCATGTTCATACAGTAAATTGTGTTGAAGATCCCTCCGCTCAACCTTAGCCTGTATCACACCACCCTTCGATCATCCCGACGACGTTGATATTATTTAAATAATACCACTACAAACGTTAATATGTTTAACTATTTCAGACCTCCTTCAACAGAGTTTGATCATAGTGTAATAAATAAAATCCATGTTATTCCATACCGTCTATATCATATCTTTATGGAGGAGAGTGAAAGTTTATGAAACGCTCCAAAGCAAGGAAGACATAACTATAGCTCTTTAACCTGACAAGCGCGATATAGACCTAGGTGCTAGGGTAGTTATTTGTGCATTTCTAGCCCTGGATTCTGACAGAATTCGTTATATTTACAATATAAAGCATTATTTGTTTTCGGTATGCTTTTATTTTACATATATGATGTATATATGAACCTTCAAGAGTGCTAAAATAAGTGGGAAAAGCATTTGGGTGGTGAAAAACGAAGATATTGGCCACCCGGTCATAATTTCAGGCAAGAGAGAGCCACAGGCAGCCCTCCCCTCTCGCTGTCTGGGTGTCAACTGAGACGAGCGGGGCGGTGTGTGCCGGTGTCTGGGTGGTGCATAACGATCTTTTATGCAACCCACTTGTGCTACATTATCGCGGGAGAGAAAAATAACCGATAAATGATGATAATAAGAGGATAAATAGGTGATAATTGAGGAGGGGGGGGAGGGGGGAATAAGGTGGGGAAGGAGGGGAGGGGGAGGGGTGAGAAACACATGGATGAGTACTAGAGGGGAATTATCTCACCTAGACACAAAATCCTTTGTTTTGATAGGCCCTTTTTTTTTTTGGATGGCTTTTTTTATGGTCTTGCTTCCGTGAGGCCTATCGCGTTCCCTATAGGAAGCCTTCCGTGAGGCCTATCGCGCTTGCCGGGTTAAGTACTTCAGGGCGTAGGGAGATAACGTAAACATCCAATGATTCATAGGTCAAACCTGGTCTTATTAAACCCTTTTCTTCTATGGATACTTTCCAATGATGTATAATTACAGATAATAGCTCAAATAAGGCATGAGATTGATTTAACGATTACCGAAAGCTTCCCATACTGTAATAAGGTAGTTAAGCTATTTGTATGCGTAGAACATTATACTTAGTTGTGTCAATTGTTTATATTATACAGCATACCTCTAATTGTTTAGAGGTTTGATAATCATCGGGCCTCGTCAGTATTCTATAATATTGAATAGCTTTTCATGGTATATAATAATTTTATGCAAGGTTTCAAAAGCCATCTCCTCCACATTAAATGTAGTGCCCTCGAGAACTCCTTGACACAATTACTTGTGTAAGGTGTTCTAGTTATGTCTTTGCTTAGCAGGTCAAGCATCCTTTATTAACCAGTGAATTATTCTGAATGATAGTAGGCTGTATTTTCTACCATGTTAAGACTATTGACTTACAAAATATAAATGTTACGCAAAGTGGTATCCTCCCCCCCCCTATAGTGCCGGCCGAAATGTCTGTCTGTCTGTCTGTCCAGAAACTACTAGACCGTTCGACGGATGTTCACCATACTTCACACGAACATTCGGTGGGTGAATGCGACGGTCAGTCAAAAACGATTTTTTTAAATTCCTGCAATAGTTATGGTCTTAGGTAAATAATATAGTTCCCCAATCACCCACACCTCCACCCCCCTCTCAACCATTCTCCCCCCACCCCGCAATACCCATCGCAGAGTTGGGTATGCCGTTTTGATTTTAGGCAAAACGGTACATCTATTATATTTATAAAATACGTTTTTGAACTTTCCACTTATATGAAATCGAGAATATATTTCCACTATACAGGGCAACTTACCCAGTTCAATACCCATTACACAATGTGTCCCTATTCTTTGTATCCTGCTTTACCATGCTGCCTAATGTTACGAACTGGCACTCGGGTACACAAGGCCTCTCAATCAGGACTCGAATACGGCTCGCTGCCACAACGGAAACACACGATCCCAACCCCTGAGTACTGCCAGCCGAACAAAAAACACCAATACCCTCCAGAGTTCAATCTGCTATAACGGGGTATACAAGAACTCGGTACAAGTGTCAACAACAGACTAATAAAGGAGACAGGAATTATCTAGTCTGGTCAACAATCAAACAATGAAGTAAGAAACAACAACACAAAAGAGTAGTGTTGGCCGAAGCCGAAGTAATCCACCCTTGACTATGAACTTATAGAAGTCCACCACCCTCTTTTTCGGATCGGCACTATTACGCTACGTTAATTAATAGTCCTTAAGCATCGAGCAAGGAATCTTCTGAAAAAAGTTAGGTGCTTCGCGGATCCTCGTAAAAAGTACGTATCTGATTTTGAACAGTAATTCAATAAGCAAAAACACTGGCAATTAAATACTATTAAAGGCTTAAATTGGCATAGAATAATTAAAAGAATATGCAATAGTAAATGGCAAACATTAAAAGGAAGTACTCCGCAAATGCAACGGCAATAGCCTACTTGGATTGTGCTCGTGGGCCACTAATAACTAAAGTAGCCAAGCTTGCAACACATGAAATCAATAGTGCATAAACAATATCATACATAAGGAAAGCTTCAATACTATTCTGTATCTACTAATCGAGTAAAGTCTAGCTGGGGGTACTGTTATGCCCTGTTTTTCTACAGGTTTAACTTGGGTAATGTGAATTCTAATTGACTGGGTATATAAGGCTGCATGCACCAATACAAGATATGAGGAATAGAGAACAAAAAAAAACACATGGTAGCAAGTTACACGATCACGTTTATTGATATACCACTGCAGAATACTTGTGTAAGACAATATAATAGAATCGAACAACACTAGCATAAGTGGATCTGGATGGAGCCTAGTCTCCCACTTCCAACGTTCAGGTATTAATCTTCTGATCACTGGCTTTAATTTAACAGGTTTATATACCGAAGACCATCAATGTTACTTATAGAATCATATTCACTGTTAGATTTATTACTGGTAGCTCTGGTGCACAAGTAGTAGTTCACAGACTAGATTAGACACGCGTATTTTAGAGCACGGGAATTCTAGTAACCTCTATTCTAGGGGTTGGTGGGTTTGTCTGTCATGAGGGGGTGAGTCAAGTGTGGGGTTTTGAATTTTATTAGGGGTGTGAATTGTGGGGGGGTGGAAGGGAGCTACTGACGGAAAACTGTCACAAGGGAAATTTTGTTGGTGGGGAAATAGCTGAGCATTTCGGGGGGAAGGGGGGGAACATGGTTGGGTCCCTAGGTCGTCACGCGTGAGGGGAGGATTAACGACACGTGTGGGGGGTCAGGGTGTTGAGAGGTGAGCGAGTTAGGAAACGGGATTTGTTGGGGGGACTGCGGCGGGTTGGTGGGGGAAGAGTTAGGTGTAGAACAGGGGTTATTGGTAGAGGACTGATGTATTGATTTGGGGTTGTTAAAAGGACGAATTTGGGGAATTTTCTTGGTGTCAGTTCTCGGTCTGGTTAAAGGTTATGTGGGACTGGGGAGGATTAGCGAGGGCAGAGTTAGGCATAGGACATGGGTTATTGAGGGAGGAGTGATGTACTGATTTGGGGTTGTTAACAGGACGAGTTTGGGGAATTTTCTTGGTGGCAGTCTCGCTATTGCTAGAGGTTATCTGGGACTGGTGAGTTTGTTTGACATGAGAGGGCGAGTCAAGTGTGGGGTTTCGAAGTTTTCTAGGAGTGTGAATTGTGTGGGGGTGGAAGGGAGCTACTGACTGAAAACTGTCACAAGCTACCGACGGAAAACTGTCACAAGGGAAATTTTGTTGGTGGGGGAAAGCTGAACTTTTCTGGGGTCATGGGGAAAATATGTTGTGGTAGGCCTACATAGGTAGGCATAGCTAGAATACGGAGCTTGTTGGGGGGGCTGCGGAGGGTTGGTGGGGAAGAGTTAGGTGTCGAACAGGGGTTTTTGGTAGAGGACTGATGTATTGACTTGGGGGTGTTAACAGGACAAATTTTGGGAATCTTCTTGGTGGCAGTCACGGTCTGGTTAGAGGTTATCTGGGGTTGGTGGGTTTGTTTTCTGGGGTCATGGGGAAAATATGTTGTGGTAGGCCTACATAGGTAGGCATAGCTAGAATACGGGCTTGTTGGGGGGGCTGCGGAGGGTTGGTGGGGGAAGAGTTAGGTGTTAGAACAGGGGTTATGGGTAGAGGACTGATGCATTGATTGGGGGTTGTTAACAGGACAAATTTTGGGAATCTTCTTGGTGGCAGTCACGGTCTGGTTAGCGGTTATCTGGGGTTGGTGGGTTTGTTTGACATGCATAGAAAAAGGATGGGGTTTATGGGGTAACACAATTGATGGAAGATGATCGTTGGTGGATGGCTGGGCAGGGAAAATTTAGGGATGGTCAGAGAGGATAGAGGCAAGGAAGAGTGCACTGGGGTTGGACTTTCACCGGAAGTCATTTTGGAAGGGTGCACGGAGTCTTGGATAGGGGCTGAAGGGTTGGATAGGGGATTCATCGAACTGCGTAGGCATTCTTCTCTGATGGAGAGCATATGTTCTTTGAATAAGCCATACGGGTCGAGATGGGCGGTGATGTGGGGTGGGAGGATGTTTAACAATGCGGTGAATAAGAGTTCATTTTGTTGGTCGTAATCTTCATAGCTAAACGTGGTCCTCACGTATCTGTAGGAGTTGTATGAGGGTCACATTTATATCCCCTTCATACTTGATCTCATCGACTTTTATTATTTTGGGGGCGACGGGGGAACCCAAAAGTGGATCTAAGGTCCGGATCACGAAGGATCGAAACTGGTTCCAGGTAAACTCTGGCGTACACTGTGTCACAGTTTGGCGAATAACTTCTTTAAAGGTAGGCTGATCAACAAGTTGGGAAACGGCTTCTCTCAACTGTATAATATGCGTAATTGCAATGGCGATTTTTTCGCGGTCATTATGAAGTACCACATCGTACACTGGCTTTATTATGTCTAAGTAACTGGTGATATCATACTTGTTTACATCATACTTGGGAATGTGTGCGAGTGGCTGAAAATTTCGCGATGTTGCCATGCTTCTACTGTTCCAAACTTGCAGTGAAATGCAACATTTTATCCGAATCAAGAACCACCGCTGCCGCCAATGTTATGCCCTGTTTTTCTACAGGTTTAACTTGGGTAATGTGAGTTCTAATTGACTGGATATATAAGGCTGCATGCACAATACAAGATATGAGGAATAGAGAACACAAAGAAACACATGGTAGCAAGTTACACGATCACGTTTATTGATATACCACTGCAGAATACTTGTGTAAGAAAATATAATAGAATCGAACAACACTATCATAAGTGGATCTGGATGGAGCCTAGTCTCCCACTTCCAACGTTCAGGTATTTAATCTTCTGATTCACTTTATGGCTTTTAATTGAACAGGTTTATATACGCCAAGACCCTCAATGTTAATTATAGAATCATATTCACTGTTTTGAGATTTATCTTAATGGTAGTCTGGTGCACCATAGTTAGCTAGTTCACAGACTAGATTAGAAACGCAATATTGGTTAGAGCCGGGGAATTCTAGTAACCCTCAGGGGCGGTAATGATCTAAGTTTTATATTCTTTTGTCTCAGAAACATACATAGAACGCAAACTCATTCGGTGGTCGCGAACCTTCAGATATAACTAGGGTTGATCCGTTGACTAGGTAATAGAATATCTGGGCATACTGGACTTGATTTACTGAGGAGGTTGTAGTATCGCCCTGTTAAAATCAATGAAACAACTGATATTCACGCGTTAGACACCTTTATCCTGATTTGAATGGTTATACTGAATTTATACTGGTGGCAAAAGAGATAGCCACTTCGTCGCAGAATAGAAATTATTAATTAGTGAATCTCTAATACACAGACACAGTCAATATCGTAGTACTGCTAAAGGGAATCTGTGGCGGTAGCATCTGACTGTGCTCTGCGGTCACTGGGTTATGCTGGCGGTCCATGATGTTGGGGGGCTCGTAAACGACTGGTTCCGCGGCCCGTCCAGGGCGGCACACATAATGTTGTTGAAGCTTTCTCAAATACCTTGTGGGCAGGTCCTTCTATCCCAAATCTGACCACGGGACGTTCTGCCGGCTCTGGAATCTCAACTCCGGAAACAACACACGGGCAGAGCTAGAAGGTAACTGCAGGGTAGTGACGCCTGGTTGGAGGTCTAGATTTCAACTGGAGATTTGACTGGGTGGCGGCGAGCGTAGATTTAGAGGACTCGGTTCTGGACCCTGTAGACCAGTATGGGATCTCGAGTCTTATGGACTTATTTTGAGGTCTCACTAGATATGGGAACTAGGTAAGATGGTATTTACTGTTGTGGCACATGGCTATAGGAAAGCCTTTAGATTTTAGATAACTGAGCCTTAGTAAGAGGTTACTATGTTGTCTATACTCGGAAGTATTTAGGGGAGAGAGAAGGATCTATCTTGGCGAGGAGGATGGGGACAGGCCTGTGATAGGAGCGGCTCTCTTAGATGTGTTCAATCTTCATTCTATGGTTATAGCTGAGGTGCTAATTTAGTGCTCAGAGCATGCAAGAAAGGTGTAAATGGTTTATTGTGAGTTAACCCGTGGCGCCCCGGCTAGTTTTGTAATGTTTGCGCACATTAGAACCCCGGACGGTTTTCAAAAAAATGGTTTTATTCCAGAAACAATAGCGGAAGGGTTAGGAATGAAGGAAAAAAAAAAAGAAAAAACCATCGAAAAACCGCTCAAAACGCTTAAAGAATGGTCCTACAGAGCCCCCGAAAACGTATTTTACAAGAGTAAAAAATTGAAGGCAATTATCCCAAAAAACCAGGTTATGCCGCGACACCTCTGCGCGCACGCACGTGGACTTGAGAGTTTTCAACCTCGGAACGGTTTGCGGGGATACGTACACAGTGCCCATACAAATCTGAGCCTTTGAGTGGCTACACCTGAGGTTACGGGGCGCAATTAGGGTGACGCGCCCAGGCGTCTCTGGGGCTGTGCTTTACATACAGTCGCCGACGCGTTCAGGGCGTCGCGGGGGCTGTACGGGTTACTAGAGGTTAGTCAAAGGTGTTAGTCAGGCATGGTTAGTTCATTGATAGGAAGAATTCCTGTGCTACCTGGGCAATGACTCGGAAGTCAAAACAGGG